>ML778404.1:1464610-1490381 GCA_009831015.1 Picea engelmannii
ACTTGAACATTTAAGTGGGGTAAAAGGAGGTTGCCCCCTCGAAGAGGCTTATTATCTGAAATTATCTCTTTTTCAAGGCGTTGAGTACCTTTCCTGAAGTTTTTCTATGCTATATTGATGTTTGGTTCTTAACAAAGAAGCTAGGAACGAACTTAGCATTTAGTTCAGCATATCATCCGCAGATGGATGGACAGACAGAAGTGGTCAACAGAAGTCTAGGGGACTTGTTGAGAAGCCTGGTGACAGAGCACCATAGCAGTTGGGACCAAATGTTACCACAGGAAGAATTCGCGTACAATGATTCGGTGAATCGGAGTACAAGAAAAAGTCCATTCCAAATTGTCTATGGGACAGAACTGAGGGGATTTTCTAAACTCAGGGAGTCAGAACAGGGTGCAACCAGCAGCGCAAGCGCAGAAGAATTCACCGAAGCGATGCAAGAAATTCACGGCAGGGTGAAGCAACAACTGATGGATGCAAATCAGGAGTACAAACATAGAGCAGATCAACATCGGAGACAACTTCAGTTTGAAGTTGGTGATTTGGTTCTAACACACTTAAGGAAGGAAAGGTTCCCAAGGGGAACATATAACAAACTGAAGATGAAAAAGGTTGGGCCATGCAGAATCCTGAAGAAATTCGGGGAGAATGCATATGAACTTGAGTTGCCAGATGGCATTGGGATATCTCCAATTTTTAATGTTTCGGATTTATACCCATACAAGGCTGGAGAAGCAGAGGCTAGAACTGTGGAGCCAATGATCCAGTGGTAGAAGCAATTACCAGTAGCAGAAAAGCCACAGATGGAGTGCATATTGGACAAGCAAATGGGAAAGAAGACCGGGCGGAAGCAGTATTTTGAATACTTGGTAAAATGGAAGAATCACCCAGTGAAAGATGCCAGATGGGAAAATGAAGCAGTGATACAGAGGCATGGACAGACCGTGCAAGATCTCATGGACAGGAGCCCATGAAAGTTTTCAAGCCAAGGAGTATGATGCAGGAGCATCACTCACCCATTAAGCGAGCCAGCGCGTAGAGCAGAAAGGACAGCTGGACAATGCCTATACAAATTTTGAAATGCTTTGGAAGTTGTTGCCCCGCTCTTTAATGAAGTCATTCATAAAGAAGCGCACTTTTATTGTAAAGGGGACCTTGAGCCTTTAAGCTCTCGTCCTTAGTATATAGGGAGACATTTAATAGATTTAATGCTGATTAGATAGGAATTTAATTGTAGATTTGATAGTTGTAGAATTCAAGAGGGAAAACGGATATAGACACCCTCCTTTGTACATTGTATCATTCAGATCAAATAGGAGCAAGAAGGAAGAGTAGAGTAGAGAACTTGTGGAGAACACCCATGTACAGATTGAATTAATAGAAAATAGTCTGTGATTCAATTTCATGACTGGTGTTGTTTCTCTGAATATGTTGCTTATGTGCTCATGAATGTTTGGTTTCCTTGTATGCATTTGCTTTGAGTATGCTGTGCATGTGATTTCAGGTTTTAACTGAAGTCTAAGAGAAGAGAATAAGTTTCAATTGTTTCTCTGTTTGAGCCAGGAGATTCCTGCATAGAGTGTAGTCGAATTCATCCGCATAGAGTGCATTGATGAGGCTAGACAGTTAGACACTTATTCTCACTCACCCATAAGTTGGTGTAGTTGATATAGTTGGCAGGAGAAGTGCAGGCTGAATTTGAAGTCTCAGTAGTTAATCTGAGCAAAGGAAGCAGAGACTGTTGTTGCCAGAAGTGCACAGAGTCTGAAAGACCCAACACTTTGCGAGTTGTTGGAAGTCGAGGGAGAGAGGCGTGTGCCAAGCCTCTGAAGGAGTCGGAGTTGACAAGATCAGGAGGGAAAATTCCTTTGTGATATTGTTGAAACGAGCACAGAGGGTTCACATCAACGAAGGTGTGAGTGGAAGTCTCAAGCGCAGGTTCGGAGAACGAGTTGTCGTAGAGGCACTTGGTCATTTCCAAGAAATCCTTCAAGGATAAGGGACCAACGATTAGGATTCGCAGGATAGATCAGCCAAGTCCCGACAACCGCTGGATTGTGAGGGGAGTTGTGCATGATTTAAGCATGGGCGCATATGAAGGAGAGTCATTGGAACCCGACTCATCGGGATATCGGGTTTTCTATGGTCAAGGGATTCGTATGGAATAAAATCACAATTAGCGGTTCCCTGAGAAGATCAAGACTGTTGATTCAGCGGGTATACATGGTGTAAGATCCAAGAGTATCGAGGTTCATCACTTCAGAACTTTTGGTGTCAAAGGGATCGTGGAGGATTCGCGAAATCCTGAATTGCGACGGGCCCCACGGAGAGAGTGTGCGGTGCTGACAGGTGGCATCGTGTATCGGGGTTCGAGACTTGGTAGGTCCTGTGAAATGGTGTCCCGGAAATCGTGAATTCCTGATCGGCGATTTCCCGACTTCCACAGGTGTGTGGGGTCCAAGCATTGGCAGCGAGGACAGGTGTCATCAGAGAATCGACACATCGAGATTTGGAGGTTGAAGTTTCAACTCGTTGACATCGCGAGTGGCGATTTCCCGATAGGGAAAAATCCGATAAAAAGGGGGAGAAGTCAACGATTGAACCGCATTGAGTTTCGGGGAATCAAGAAGCAAGAACCACGCAACAATAGGACTCGCGAAATTGCGAAGTCCGATTTCCTGATTTTGAAGGGAGGTCAGAAGGGAGTACTGTGGGTAAAGAACTTTCGAGGAGGAAGTTGAAGAGCAATTAGCTCTTCGGGCCAAAGCTAGAGAAGGTCCTGGAGGAAGTGGACAGTCACTAGGGAGACGTCTGCATCAATTGTGAGAAACTTCATCGAGATCTTCTTGGCAACTTTCCTCACTTGCAAAGGCTTTCTCTTCAATAAGAGGTTCTATAACAAGTTATTCTTGAATAGATTCCTAAGATAACGCCTTAATAAGACTCATAAAAAACAAGTGGATTCATCAAAAACCTTTTTCATTTTCATCTACAAATGTGTCTTCATAATACAATAAATTATGGGGAAGGGTTCATCCCACGGTGCCATAATTCCATAATTTGAAATGACACTTCAATGGAGTTTCCAGATGAACTTTATGAAAATATTGTCAAAATTCAAAAGGGATGTTCCCTCAACTAGAGTCATCATGAAAGATAAATGAAAAGGATTTGGGATAGACATTCCAAGTATCGTTATCATATGAGAAAGGATTCAAAATTATCCCTTGCAATGACGAAAAATATTTCATTGCACAATCTATATTTTGGAAAAATCCCAACCAAATCCAATGAAAGTGTAACACAACTGGGAAAACCTATCATTATCACCTCAATACATGTTCCCCTCATTTTGGTGAAGGTTAAATCCAACACAAGAGAGGATTCTTGGGTGACCCTAGGGGGATTGTGATGGAAAGTGAAAATAGAAGAAGAATTCCACTATAGGTCAAGGTCAAGATTAGAATGAGACTTAATAATGAGTCTTGTGAGATGGTAATTGATTTCCAAGGTAGTGTATCTACAAAAAATGTGTTAGGGACCTAACCCCTCACATAGGTAGAATAATATATTTCCATGTAATAAAGGTCAATATTAATAAGGCCTAGAAATAAGGAAGAATAAGTCCAATGTAAGAATACCTAATAGAAACTTCCACTTCTAGAAGGATCTTCCTCTAGATGGTTCTTTTGATAGACATATTTAGTATAAATAGGAGTCAAGGGTGTGAGAACTGTTGTCTTGAATATTATTGTAATAGAGATCTTCTCTGATGGAGGTTTCCGTCTCGAAGAGGCAAGTGAACATTGGTCTCAGTAATCAAAGTGCTCTTTCTGGTGTTCTTCTAGTATCATTTTGGTATTATTGTGGTGTTTTTCTGGTTATATTGTTATTCGTCTGCCATTTCTAGCTATTTATTTCTGTTCTGCATGCTATTCTATATCTAGAATATTACAAGTGGTATCAGAGCACCTTCCCCGACATAAAATTTTTGGTTAATTTTGTTTTAGGGTAGATATGTATTCCAACATCTTTAAGCTACAAATATTTTTCATTACACGCATAGAACCGTGGTTGGGGATTCATACACGCAATAAATACAAGTGGTACTTAAGCACACATTTGTTGGCTACCCTTGTAACCCCTATTGGTACCCCATCTAGTGGTAGCGCATTAGAAAACAACTTTATAAAGATCGACCTAGATCGGTCACCTGACTATTATAGTGTTACCGAGAACAACACTCGGGAAGATACTCTCTAGTACCTGGGTAGTCAAGTAGTATGGCTAAGGGCACGATCTAGCCTCTTTAGTTGGTTCCTTGAGATATTGTATCGAGTACTATTGTTGGACCCCGCACATATATTAGAGAGTTATAGTACAGGGAAATCCCTTTTCTATAGAACCCTTAAATACCTAACCCTTGGGACGTAAACAAAAATAGAACAACCAAGATTTATTGTGGCACAACTATGTATCCTTCATTTGAGTTGCAGAATTTCTACACATTTCTTCCTATTAAGCATTTGGGCATTTCATCACTGCAATATTCTTCAGATCAGAGTATAACTCCATAGGAGTTAAAAAAAAAAATCTAGATCCTGTTGGCATAATTATTTGAGACATATTCTATTGGATTTATCTCTTTTCCCTTATCAAAGTCATACGTATCATTTTTCAGCAAATTTTTTTCTTGTGGACCCACCCCCCTTCCAACACCCTTATTTTGAATTTACCCCATTAGATTCCACTTATCACCCTAATCATTGTGGTACACTTCAGCCATAACCCATTTTATGTGTGGTCTCACCCTCCCATTTTCGTATTCCCTCGTCATCATGACCCATACCCATAGCCAAGACTTGGAAGCTCGCTTCACTGCCTTGCACTCTAATTTAACAGACACCCAACAAGAAGTGTGAAAAATCAATGCCAATATTTCCACCATCAATCAAAAGATGCATTCCTCCATCATCGCCTCAATCTCAGAACTCAAAGATGATCTCAAACAAGACATTATTACCCAGCTTGAATCTATCACTACGATGATTTGCGCCAAGATGCATATCCCTATAGATCTTCGCGTATCTAACCCACCTTTTCATACTGAAGGTGAAACTTCCTATCATTCCCAGAATTTTTAGACCTATCACTTTCAACATGATCTACACCTTCTACATGTCGATGTGACCAAATTTGATGGATCGGATCCTACAGGTTCGGTAATTCAAATGGAACATTATTTCTCTTTGTATGGAATCACTGATTATTTTGTCAAACTTCAATATGGTGTTCTCCATCTAGATCAAGAACATTGGAAATGGTGGAAATGGAGAAAAAATGCTCTCCAAGGGTATGTGGCGTGGACACACTTTCTGGAAGAGATTTATGAATGCTTTGACAATGACACCAACCATTTAGGCCATTTGACAAAGTTGAAACAATATGGCACCATGGAAGAATTTATAGTTTCTTTTGAGAGACTGGCTTTTCGTAGAGAGGGCATGTCTGATTTTTTTTTCTGAGAATGTTTTATCAGTGGCCTCAAGGATGATATTCCTCCTCATGTCCTCATGGCTTGGCCTCACAGTTGGGTGGACACTACTGAAAGAGATAAGGAAGAACAACAGGTTGTCTCTTATCAAAAGAAAAAAAACTCCTTTATTCATGGCACTAAACCAATAACTTCCACTCCTTCTACTCCACTAAATATCTAGAAATTGACCAGGGCCGAAATGGATGAACGAAAACTCAAAGGCCTTTTTTATAATTGTGATGACAAATATTTTCTAGGACAGAAGTGTAAGGAACAAAATATTTTTATGTCTATCTCGAAGTATGTTTCATAAGAGGATGTTGAGGCTCCCCTTGTGTCTGTGTCACCTAAACCCACTAACATAACCCCTCCCAAAGTAGAACCAGTCATTTCACTAAATTCTCTCACTGGCTTCTCTGCTCCCCAAAGCCTCAAGCTAACTGGTTACATCAAGCATAGGAAGGTCATCATTATTTTTTATAGTTGAAGCACCCATAATTTCATTGATCATCGAATTTCCCAAGAAACTAATTGCTATATTTGTGCATTCAATAATTTCCAAATCGTGAATGCCAATGGTGGGTCCATGAAATGTGGAAGGAATTTTGAAAATGTTTGTCTCTGAATTGGTGACTACCACCTGAAATCTCATATGTTTTCTATCGACATGGGTGGTTGTGACATTATATTGGGTGCATACTGGATAAGTACTTTAGGTCCCATTATCATGGATTTTAAAGAATTAACCATAGAATTTGACTAGGAAGGACAACAATATAAGTTCCAAGGAATCATTGTTAGTTCCCCGGAGATCATTATTTCCCATCGCATGGAAACACTACTAAAAAAAAGGTCATTCTGGCATTATTTCCCAACTCCATTCCATACAAGCAATGAAGACACCCTATGTGTCGTAGGACCTCCAAGCCATCCTTTCTAAACATAAAGTGGCTTTTTCCACTCCCTAGGGACTCCCTCCTTCCCATAGTGTTCATGATAATTTCATTCCCCTTGTCCCAGGAAACCTTCCTCCCAATATTCCTCCCTATCGTTACCCCTTTTCCCCAAAAAATGAAATTAACAAAATGGTTCAAGAACTTCTCAACGCATTTGTTATCCTCCCTAGTATGATCCACTACTCTTCTCCTGTGGTCATGGTCCTTAATAAAGAAGGTTCTTGGTACATGTGTCCTAACCTCCGCACCCTCAACAAACTCACCATTAAAGACAAATTTCCCATTCCTATCATTGATGACCTCTTGGATGAATTAAGTGGTGCCCAGTTCTTTACTAAACTTGATCTTAGTTCTAGCTACCAACAGATTCGTATGAAAGGGGCAGACATTTCTGAGACTGCCTTTATAGCTCATGAGGGTCACTATGAGTTTTTGGTCATTCCCTTTGGCTTTTGTAATTCTCCCTCCACTTTCCATAGCCTCATGAATCATGTCTTCCATCCCTTTCTCCATCATTTTTTCTTAGTTTTCTTTGATGATATCCTCATCTATATCAAAATCTAGACAACCCATCTTGATCATATGGATCGCATTCTCCATCTACTCTCTCGGTACCAACTTTTCCTCAAACAATCTAAATGTGATTTTGGCACCTCAGAAGTTGAGTACTTGGGTCATCTTGTTGGCAATACTGACATCAAGGTGGATCCTAAAAATATTGAAGCTATGCAAGATTGGCCTCACCCAAAGAATCTCAAAAGCTTGTGGTTATTTCTAGGTCTAACAGGTTATTATCACACGTTTGTTAAAAAATATGGAAATATTTTGGCACCTCTCAATGCACTCCTTAAAAATAATTATTTCACTTGGAATCCAATAGTTGCTCAGGATTTTCAAACCTTGAAGATGGCCATGTGCACCACTCCAGTCCTAGGCCTTCCCAATTTCAAAAAGACCTTTTTCCTGGAATGTGATTCTTCTGGGAAATAAATCAGTGTTTTCCTTATGAAAGAGGCTCAACCTTTGGCCTTTACCAGTAAACAAATTTATGAGAGAAATTTGGGAAAATCAATATATGAAAAGGAAATGTTGGCTATCTTTCATGTCATGGATCTTTGGCACCATTATCTATTGGGGAAATGCTTCCAAATTAAGACAGATCATCAAAGCCTCAAGCATTTTTTGGAACAACATCATTCCTCCCCTGAGCAACAAAAGTGGGTGACTAATCTCTTTGGATATGATTATGAGATTATTTACAAGAAAGGAAAAGACAATGTGGTTATTGATGCACTTTCCAGAAAATATGAATATGAAGGGTCCCTTTTTTCTCTCTCTTTCATTGTACTAGATTGGATCCAATTTGTTCACCAGAAATGCCTACATGATCCCAAAATTTCGCATATGATACAACAAATGTAGTCCAATTCTCCAATTTCCCTAGGGTACTCTTAGCTCAATGGTGAGCTTAGATACAAAGGTCATTTGTATTTAAGTAAACAATCAAACCTTAAATCCATGGTACTTTCTGAGCTTCATGATACACCCAGAGTTGGCCACTTGGGGTTTACCAAAACCTATGATCGGGTCAAACATTATTTTTTCTGGGAGGGTATGAAATAAAACGTTCATAATTTTTTGGATAAATTTGATGTGTGTGAATGCAACAAGGGAGAAACAGTCAAATCTCTTGGCACACTACAACTGCTTCTGATTCCACCTGTTATTTAGTGGGATATCTCTATGAATTTTATAGTAGGCTTACCTAAATCAAGCCATACATCCGTCATCATAGTGGTAGTTGATCGTATTTCCAAGTATGCTCATTTTTGTGCTCTTCAAAACCCATTTACATCATCCACTGTGGCTCAAATTTTCATGGATCAGGTCATCAAGCTTCATGGCATGCCGCATTCTATTGTTTCTGATCATGATCTAACTTTCACTGGCAATTTTTGGCAAGAACTGTTCAAACTACAAGGCACCCAATTGCATCTCAACACAACTTATCATCCCTAGACTGATGGTCAAAATAAAGTTGTCAATAAATGTTTGGAAACATATTTGAGGTGTTTTTCATTGGAAAGGCAGAATCAATGGGCTTAATGGTTACCAATTGTTGAATGGTGGCACAACACTTCATACCATACAACTACACGCACGAATCCTTTTGAGGTGGTATATGGAAAAAATACACCTTCAGTTCTCTCATATTTTCCAAGTGTCTCAAAGGTCTAGGTAGTTGACCAAACACTTACAGTTCAAGAGGCTATTCTCCATACCCTCAAAGAGCATTTGGTCATGGCCCATAATCACATGAAGAAATAAGAAGATCAAGGTCACTCTAAATGGAAATTTACAGAAGGGGATCAAGTGTTTCTTCAACTGCATCCTTACAAGCAAAATTCCCTCAAGGCTGAACATTGTCAGAAGTTGGCGCCCAAATTTTATGGTCCTTATACTGTTCTCAAGCGTGTGGGATAGGTGTCCTATTAGTTAGCTTTTCCCAATCATTCTAAGCTCCATCCTTTTTTCAATGTTTCCTACTTAAAGAAAGTGATTGGAACTAAGTGCCAAACTTAAACCAACCTTCCTGAGTTGGACGAAGGGCTCACCTCTCACTCATCTTGTATTATTATTGCAAATTGCTTTTGGGCTCTTAAGCACAAAGTTTTGAGGGTTTTGAGAATACAAACCCTATAGAACAATTCAGTGGTGAACGATTCCACCTATCTTGTTCCAAGATTGGTCTTGGGGATGAAATACTCCACCCACACCATTCTGCAACAATTATAGGTATCATCACTCATCCAAGACATATTTAGGTCGTATCGTTGAGGGTTTTCAGTAGGGGGGCACACCATTCATTAAAGGAAGTTTTATCCAAGAGATTGGCAGGGCTTTTGGACATTCTACAACTTGGGTTTTTCTTGTAGGGCCTTGATCATCAGTTCTAGTGCATTTTGAGAGGGTTACTCTTGCCGGATTATTTCCTAGAGCATTGGCATGATTTTGGGAGAAGGAGGGTGTTATTGAGATTCGGATCTATTCATTTTGGAGGGGTTATACTTATGATCTAACCCTGAGACTTCACCTAGTGACTTCCAGTGTCCTGATCTATATTTCTACAAAGTTTCAGGGCATTTGGAGGTCTCCTTCATCCAAGCCAAATTATTGGGAACTAACAGGGTTCAGGAGGGTGCAACTTCACTTGAGGATTCATCATTTGGAGGAGAATCTCTTGGAATTTGTCCCTGAGACTTTAGGAGGAGGTTCTACTCACCCTGATATATCATTTTACATGGTTTGGAGTCATTTAGAGGCTTCCATCAGCTAGGCTAAAATATTGGGTCTTTTGAGCCCTTCAAGAGGACGTGCCATCATCCAGGTGGTTTGGAATTGACCCTGGTTCTTCTTATATTGGTCTTCATCTTGTATTCATCCTTTGGAGGCTTCCATCATCTTATCAGGAGCATTTTGTATCAGCTCATATCTTATCTATTGGATCTATCTAATGTTATTCCATATCTACATCCTTATTGTAATAGGTTCCTTCTTATTATATCAATAAAGGTCAAATCTATGTTGTTTGGTTCCATATCTTGTGTTGTTGGTCATATCTTGTATCTCCATTGTTATATCTGCAGATCTATGCTTGTTAAACTGAACTATAAACACTAAGACCTAACTAAGAAGTAAACCTGTAAGAAAACACACACACATCAGTTAAACAATGAGCAGTTAGTGTTCCAAGTGAAAAAATTGTCTTGGGAACATTACAAGAATGTTGGGAATATTATTAGGAGGATGGAAAGTGGGTATTTCTGGTCGAGCATCTAGTATCCCATGGCCAACCTAATTAAAGAACCCGACTTGGAACAATTGGTTCAATTCTTGCGGGTCAACGTCAAAATGGATAGATAATATAGGCCTCCTATGGCCTTGATTCCAATTTCCCCTGCCTCTATTATTCTGACCATTGATACCTCTACTGAAAAATCTCATCCTGTAGCAATCGTTTGTAAGTAATGAAGCTCTTAATTAACCATACATGAAACTCTACTTACATGAATCAAAATTTGTCTCTAAAATGTTAGTTTTTATTCATATGAGATATGAGAGATATATGATATATTATTACAGTAATGAGTGTTCCATATATAGGGAACATAAGGTGACCATCCATGAACGGGTGCATCTCTTGAATAATCAATAACTATTTATTATTATCATTTACTTATAATATACTATATTTAATAATCAATAGTAATTGTATTATTAATTATTATCTTTAGAGAATGTCTTCTCGATGTTGTCTAAACATCAACACTCCCTCTCAATGAGGGAGACATTCTGCAGCATGCCACTTTTGTATTTGAAGTATACAAACTTCACCCTAGAATCATGACACTTGTTTATCAGTCTTGAGAGACATCTCTCTCCCACCTGAACCGAGGAGAAACTCCTTCAGTGGCTCTCCCTCTGAGCCAATTAAATCTCTCTAAGATTAGTCTCACTTGGGTCTGCATGTAATAGCATAGAATCTTGAGTAATATCATTCCTTTTCAAATTACCATGACTAGGAAGATGAGCACACTAAGATATTTCACCACATGCACACACCTATGAATGAATGTCAGCTTGATGCTAACTGACACATGGAAAGCACTTCAAGCACCTCGAGTCCATATTATTCCTTGTCATGATCAAGGAAGGACTATGTCTGGGCCCGTTTACCACAAGTTCACCTTTGTGATAAATGTATAATATATCCCTTGGTCTATAGCCCAATATAGGAGAAGTTATGCCCGATGTTGAAACATCAACACTCCCTCTTAGCTAGGGAGGTATCTTTCCATATTAGTACACAACTACTGTCCAGAGACATGCAGTCTCTGCCAGTGGTACAAAACCACCATAGTAGTAAAATATTTGTCAGACATGGCACTCCCATGTGAACTTCTAGAGGCTACTCCCTCTAAGAACACTTAGGGTCAACTGCCCATAGTGTGAGACATCAATGGTCAACTCCCTTGACATGTCCCCATGTTCTCTGACCATGGGATGATGGGTTATAAGCCCAAATGTACTTATTCCTTTTTGAATAAGTGTTCCACTTATCCCTTCTTGGACAAGTTTCCTCATATATCAACTCAATTCAATTCACAGAGGAGTACGATCTGGAGAAAGTTTATCACACATGGCACTCCATGTGGACTTCTAGAGGCTACACCCTCTAGAAACATTAGGGTCAACTCCCATAGTCTATGACGTCAAGGGTCAACTCCCTTGACATGTCCTCATGTGCTCTCCACATGGGACATTGGGTTATAATCCCAACTGCACTTATTCCTTCTCGAATAAGCATTCCACTTATCCCTTCTTGAATAAGTGTCCTCACAGATCAACTCAACTCAATTCATAGAGGAGTATGATCTGGAGAAAGTTTGTCACACATGGCACTCCATGTGGAATTCTCGAGGCTACACCCTATAGAAACACTAGGGTCAACTCCCATAGTGTATGATGTCAAGGGTCAAATCCCTTGACATGTCCTCATGTGCTCTCCACTTGGAGCATTGGGTTATAATCCCAACCGCACTTATCCCTTCTCGAATAAATGTCCCACTTATACCTTATCGGATAAGTGTCATCAAAAATCAAATAAACTCAGTCACAGAGGAGCACAATCTGGAGAATGTCTCAGGAAGCTGCAAACATCAATACTCCCTCTCAACGAGGGAGGCATTCTCTACCATGCCAAGTCTGTCATGAAAGTACTTGAACTTCGTCTTGGTTTGGTAAAAACATCAGCAAACTGCTCATCTATAGGAAGGTACTGCACCAATAATTCCTTACTCTACACCATGTCTCAGATGAAATGGTACTTGATCTCAATGTGGTTCAATTTGTCATAAAACACTGGATTATCAGAGATCATCACACAACTTTTGTTACCATAATGAATAATGGTGGAATCCAA
Organism: Picea engelmannii; assembly: GCA_009831015.1. NCBI lineage: Eukaryota > Viridiplantae > Streptophyta > Pinopsida > Pinales > Pinaceae > Picea > Picea engelmannii. The sequence goes on from ML778404.1 coordinate 1,477,086, forward strand.
CACATGTTCAAATAATTGTGCAAGGATCTTGTGAAGCCACACTACTTCATAGACTGTCATACTTAATGCAATGTACTCTGCTTCTGTCATGCTCAAAGCCAAAGAATTTCATTTCCTGCTACACCAGGAAATCATGGAAGATCCCAAAGTGAAGCAACACCTGAAGATGTTCTTTTTGATATTGTTTCAAGACCTAAAAGGAAGTCTATAGTGACTTCCAAATGGATCTATAATATCAAACATACAATTGACGGAAGCATCGAGAAGCACAAAGCAATTTTTGTTGCTAGAGGATTCTCTCAAGAGGAGGGAATAGATTATGAGGAGACATTTCCTCCTATTGCTCGATACACTTCTATTCAAATGATTATTTCCCTCATAGCATCCATGGGTTGGAAACTTCATCAGATGGATGTGAAGACAACCTTTCTCAATGGAGAGATTGGGGAAGAAATATGCATCGAGCATCCAAATGGTTTCATCATACATGAGAAGGAGTCTCATGTGTGTAGGTTGAAGAAGGCCCTGTATGGACTCAAGCAAGGACCTCGAGCTAGGTATACGAGGATTTATGGACACTTGATGAGTTTGGGATTCAGAAAAAAGTGTTATTGATCCCAACCTGTACTACAAACCTGTTAATGGTGAGGCCCTGATTTTGGTCCTCTACATTGATGATTTATTCCTCACCATTGAATCATTCACCATTGAATTGTTCTATAGGGTTTGTATTCTCAAAACCCTCAAAACTTTGTTCTCAAGAGCCCAAAAGCAATTTGCAATAATAATACAAGATGAGTGAGAGGTGAGCCCTTCGTCCAACTTAGGAAGGTTGGTTTGAGTTTGGCACTTAGTTCCAATCACCTTCTTTAAGTAGGAAACATGAAAAAAAGGATGGAGTGTAGAATGATTGGGAAAAGATAATTGATAGGACACATGTCCCACACGCTTGAGAATGGTATAAGGACCATAAAATTTGGGCGCTAGCTTCTGACAATGGTCAGCCTTGAGGGAATTTTTCTTGTAAGGATGCAGTTGAAGAAACACTTGATCCCCCTCTATAAATTTCCATTTAGAGTGACCTTGATCTTCTTGTTGCTTCATGTGATTATGGGCCATGACCAAATTCTCTTTGAGGGTATGGAGAATAGCCTCTCGAACTGTAAGTGTTTGGTCAACTGCCTAGACCTTTGAGACACCTGGAAGATATGAGAGAACTGAAGGTATATTTTTTCCATATACCACCTCAAAAGGAGCCGTGCGTGTAGTTGTATGGTATGAAGTGTTGTACCACAATTCAACAATTGGTAACCATTAAGCCCATTGATTCTGCCTTTCCGATGCAAAACATCTCAAATATGTTTCCAAACATTTATTGACAACTTCAGCTTGACCATCAGTTTAGGGATGATAAGTTGTGTTGAGATACAATTGGGTACCTTGTAGTTTAAACAGTTCTTGCCAAAAATTGCCAGTGAAAATTGGATCATGATAAGAAACAATAGAATGTGGCATGCCATGAAGCTTGAAGACCTGATCCATGAAAAGTTGAGCCACAGTGAATGATGTAAATGGGTGTTGAAGAGCACAAAAATGAGCATACTTGAAAATACGATCAACTACCACCATGATGATGGATGTATGGCCCATTTTAGGTAAGCCTACTATAAAGTCCATAGAGATATCCTACCAAGTAATAGGTGGAATCAGAAGTGGTTGTAGTGTGCCAGGAGATTTGACTGTTTCTCCCTTGTTGCATTCACACACATCACATTTATCCAAAAAATTATGAACGTTTTATTTCATACCCTCCCAGAAAAAATAATGTTTGACCCGATCATAGGTTTTGGTAAACCCCAAGTGGCCAACTGTGGGTGTATCATGAAGCTCAGAAAGTACCGTGGATTTCAGTTTTGATTGTTTACTTAAATACAAACAACCTTTGTATCTAAGCTCGTCATTGAGCTAAGAGTACCCTACGGAAATTGGAGAATTGGACTACAATTTTTATATCAGATGCAAACTTTTCGGATCATGTAGGCATTCCTGGTGAACAAATTGGATCCAATCTAGCACAATGAAAGAGAGACAAAAAAGGGACCCTTCATCTTCATATTTTCTGGAAAGTGCATCAACAACTGCATTGCCTTTTCCTTTCTTGTAAATAATCTCATAATCATATCCAAAGAGCTTAGTCACCCATTTTTGTTGCTCAGGGGAGGAACGATGTTGTTCCAAAATATAGTTGAGGCTTTGATGATCTATCTTAATTTGGAATCATTTCCCCAATAGATAATGGCGCCAAAAATCCACTACATGAAAGATAGCCAATACTTCCTTTTCATAGATTGATTTTCCCAAATTTCTCTCAGAAATTTGTTTTCTGGTAAAGGCCAAAGGTTGACCCTCTTTCATAAGGACAACATTGATTTCTTTCCCAGAAGAATCACATTCCAGGAAAAAGGTCAATGTGAAATTGGGAAGGCCTAGGACTAGAGTGGTGCACATGGCCATCTTCAAGGTTTGAAAATCCTGAGCAACTATTGGAGTCCAAGTGAAATAATTATTTTTAAGGAGTGCATTGAGAGGTGCCGAAATATTTCCATATTTTTTAACAAACTTGTGATAATAACCTATTAAACCCAAAAATACCCACAAGATTTTGAGATTCTTTGGGTGAGGCCAATCTTGCATAGGTTCAATATTTTTAGGATCCACCTTGACGCTAGTCTTGCCAACAAGATGACCCAAGTACTCAACTTCTGAAGCCCCAAAATCACATTTAGATTGTTTGAGGAAAAGTTGGTACTGAGAGAGTAGATGGAGAATGTGATCCATATGATCAAGATGGGTTGTCCAGGTTTTGCTATAGATGAGGATATCATCAAAGAATACTAAGAAAAAATGATGGAGAAAGGGATGTAAGACATGATTCATGAGGCTCTGGAAAGTGGAGGGAGAATTACAAAAGCCAAAGGGAATGACCAAAAACTCATAGTGACCCTCATGAGCTATAAAGGCAGTCTCAGAAATGTCTTCCCCTTTCATACGAATCTAGTGGTAGCTAGAACGAAGATCAAGTTTAGTAAAGAACTGGGCACCACTTAATTCATCCATGAGGTCATCAATGATAGTAATGGGAAATTTGTCTTTAATGGTGATCTTGTTGAGGGTACTGAAGTCAGGACACATGTACCAAGAACTTTCTTTCTTAAGGACCATGACGACAGGAGAAGAGTAGTGGATCATACTAGTGAGGATAACAAATGCATTGAGAAGTTATTGAACCATTTTGTTAATTTCATTCTTTTGGGAAAAGGGGTAACGATAGGGAGGAATATTGAGAGGAAGGTTTCCTTGGACAAGGGGAATAGAATGATGATGAACACTATGGGAAGGAGGGAGTCCCTAGGGAGTGGAAAAAGCCACTTTATGTTTAGAGAGGATGGCTTGGAGGTCCTATGACACATAGGGTGTCTCTGTTGCTTGTATGGAATGAAGTTGGGAAATAATGCCAGAATGACCTTTTTTGAGTAGCGTTTCCATGTGATGGGAAATAATGATCTCTGGGGAACCAACGATGATTCCTTGGAACTTATATTGTTGTCCTTCCTAGTTAAATTCTATGGTTAATTCTTTAAAATCCATGATAATGGGACACAAAGTACTTATCCAGTATGCACCCAACATAATGTCACAAATGCCCATGTCTATAGAAAACATATGAGATTTTACGTGGTAGTCACCAATTCAGAGACAGACATTTTCAAAATTCCCTCCACATTTCATGGACCCACCATTGGCAATCATGATTTGGAAATTATTGAATGCATAGATATAACAATTAGTTTCTTGGGAAATTCAACGATGAATGAAATTATGGGTGCTTCAACTATAAACACATATGATGACCTTCCTATGCTTGATGTAACCAGTTAGCTTGAGGGTTTGGGGAGCCGAGAAGCCCGTGAGAGAATTTAGGGAAATGACTGGTTCTACTTTGGGACGGGTTATGTTAGTGGGTTTAGGTGACATAGACATAAGGGGAGCCTCAACATCATCTTCTGAAACATCCTCTGAGATATCCATAAAAATATTTTGTTCCTTACACTTGTGTCCCAAAAAATATTTGTCATCGCAATTATAAAAAAGGCCTTTGAGTTGTCGTTCATCCATTTCGGCCCTGGTCAATTTCTGGATATTTAGTGGAGTAGAAGGAGTGGAAGTTATTGGTTTAGTGCGATGAATAAAGGAGAGTTTTTTGTTTTGATAAGAGACAACCTGTTGTTTTTTCTTATCTCTTTTAGTAGCATCCACCGAACTCTGAGTCCTAGCCATGAGGACATGAGGAGGAATATCATCATTGTGGCCACTGATAAAACATTTTCGAAAAAAAATCATCAGACATGCCCTCTCTACGAAAATCCAATCTCTCAAAAGAAACTATAAATTCTTCCACGGTGCCATATTGTTTCAACTTTTTCAAATGGCCTAAATGGTCAGTGTTAGTGTCAAAGAGTTCATAAATCTCTTATAGAAAGTGTGTCCAAGCCACATACCCTTGGAGAGCATTTTTTCTCCATTGCCACCATTTCCGATGTTCTTGATCTAGATGGAGAACACCATATCGAAGTCTGACAAAATCATAAGTGATTCCATACAAAGAGAAATAATGTTCCATTTGAGTTACCCAACCTATAGGATCCGATCCATCAAATTTGGTCACATCCACATGCGGAAGGCGTAGGTCATGCTGAAAGTGATAGGGCTGAAAATTATGGGAATGAGAGGAAGTTTCACCTTCGGTATGAAGAGGTGGGTCATATAAGGGAATATTTGTAGGGATATGTGATGCCAACGGCCACCTGGGCATGTCCACTATCACCAGGACCTTCTCTTTCCTCGACCCGAAGAGCTGAACTGCTCTTCAAATCCCTTGTCAGGACCTTTCCGCACCCACAGGATACTCCCCTGATGATCTCCCATTGTCTTATCAGGAAATTGAAACTCATGCAATCACGAGTCCTGATAGCACAGGATCGGGTCTCACTAATCCTCGAATCCCGATGGTCACTCGCCCACGGCTTTCCTTGCTCCTTATCGGAAATTTCCCCTTCGGGAAATCGGTACTTGTGAGGTAGTTAGTCACTCACCTCATGGTTTCCCGATTCCCGATCTGCGATGACACCTTCCACACCCTTTATCTCCTTTGGCTAAATCCTTCGCATGTGACTTGCTAGTCCACAAGACCATGGTCCTTCCCTCCTATCGGAAATTCAGACTTCGCGAGACTGAGATGTGTAGAACTCGCGTCCTCAGAATCTACGATCCTCCAATCTCTGATGCCACCTGTCCTCCACTTCAACGCTATGGCTGTGGGACCATCGCGTTTCATAATTTCACGACTCCTCCATGATTCTCTTGTCACTGAGTATCCCGAAATGACGAACCCTGATGCGCATGTGACCTCTATCCTCCACGTCACTGCTTCCTGTTCTACTCTATCGGGTATTGTGAAATCGCGGTTTCTCCTGCTGTGATTCCGTTGTATGCGAGAACCCCGAAATGCTGAACCTCGACTCCCCAAGATATCATGCAACGTATCCTTGCTGTGATCAACGAACCTGATCCTCTTGGGAATTCGCTAATCACGTTTTCATGCACAAGACTCTTGCCTCTGGAAGTTCTGATTCTCCGATGAGCCAAGCTCCACTGACTCCCCTGCTTCTTGACACATGTCTCACCGAGATTTAGGGCTGAGATCCTTCCAGGAAATCGCGGGTCGTGATTTCATTCTTCAATAGTTTCATGACCACAGAAACTCCAATTTTCCGATGAGCCAAGTCTTGATGACTCCCTGACTCCTTTTTTGCTCGCTAGGCTTAAATCCTGCACAACTTTCTCGAGATCTGACGGCTAACAGGACTTCATCAATATCCTCTGTGGATCCTGGTCGTCGATCCCTCCTCCTCGAGGATTTCTCTGAAATGGCTAAGTGTTTCTTCTCAAGACTTGCTCTCCAAGCCTGCGCCTGCAAACCCTGCTTGAACCTTCCTTGACCCAAACCTCCTTGACTCTCTCCATGATATCACAAAGGTGCTAAACCTCCTGATATTTTCCACTCTGATTCTTTCAGAGGAACTTGCGTGCACTCCTTGCTATCGATATTGAACAACTTCCCAAGTGTTGAATCTTTCTGACTCTGCGCACTTTCTATAGCAGAAATCTTTGGCTTCCCTTGCTCAGATTAACCACTGAGACTTCTTCTTCAGCCTGCACTTTCCTTGCATGACTTCAACAACCCAAATCAACTTCTGGGCGAATGAGAACAAAAGTTAAACTACTGAGCCATCATCAACGCACTCCTTGCGGATGAATTCAACTGCACTCCTTGTAGGAATCTCCTGGCTCAGATAGAGAAATAAATTAAACTCATTCCATCTTTTCTTCAGACTTCAGTTTGAAGACATGAAATCACATGCACCGCATATACAAAGCAAATGCATAACATAAAACAAACATTCTCGAGCATATCAACAATACACAGAGAAAACAACATGGCACGTGAGTTTGAATCAAAGCTTCCTTCTATTAATTCAAATATCTGTACATGGGTGTTCTTCATACAATATTCTCTGCTTGCTCTTCTCTTCTCCTGAATGCTTGATTGATTAATTTACAAAGATACAATGAGGGTGTCTATATCCATTTTCCCTCTCAGACTGTAAACTATCAAATCTAGATTTAAACATCTACCTACCAACATTAAATCTATTAAATGCCTCCTATCTACTTCAGACAAGAGCGTATGGCTCGAGGTTTGATACAATATACAAAAGGTGCTCTCTCATAAATGGTTCATTGAAGGTTTGGCGCTTCAATTTCAAAAGTTTTCAAAGTAATATGTCATGTGTTAAAAAAACACATGCACTGCCTCCACGCTTGAAAACTTTCATGGGCTCCTGTCCATGAGCTCCTGCATGGTCTGTCCATGTTTTTGAATCTCTGCTTCACTCTCCTAGCTGGCATCTTCCACTGGGTGGTTCTTCCATTTGACCAGATACTCGAAGTATTTCTTTCGCCTGGTCTTTTTGCTCATCCTCTTGTCAAGTATACGCTCCATCTGTGGCTTTTCTGCAATCGGCATCTGTTTCTGCCACTAGATTTCTGGTTGTCCATCACTTCCAGCTCCTACTTCCTCAACCTTATAGGGATATAATTATGAGACATTGAATGTCAAATATATTTCGATCTCATCCGACAAATCAATCTCATAAGCATTTTCTCCTAATTTCTTCAGGACTCTGCATGGCCCAATTTTCTTCATTTTGAGCTTATTGTATGTTCCCCTTGGGAACCTTTCCTTCCTCATATGTGCCAGAACTAGATCACCAACTTCAAACTGAAGTTGCCTCTGATTCTGATCCGCTCTGTGGTTATATTCCTGGTTTGTTTCCAGCAATCGCTACTTCACCCTGCTATGAAGTTCTTCCATCGCCTCTGCAAATTATTCAGCGCTTGCACTCTTAGTCATTATCTGCTCTAAGTCCCTTAGTTTAGATACTCCTCTCAGATGCCTGCCATATACAATCTCGAATGGACTTTTGCCTGTGCTTCTGTTTACTGATTCGTTGTACGCAAACTCTGCCTGTGGCAACACATTGTCCCAACTGCTGTGGTGCTCTATCACTAAGCTTCTGAGCAAGTCTCCTAGACTTTTATTTACCACCTCTGTTTTCCCATCCGTATGAGGGTGATAGGATGAACTCAACATCAAGTTAGTCCCCATCTTCTTCCAGAGTGTCCTCCAGAAATGTCCAATGAATTTTGTATCCCTGTCAGATACTATGCTTCTGGGTAAACCATGAAGTCTAACGATCTCCTTGAAAAACAAATTCGCGGTATGAGTTGCATCATTGGTCTTATGGCATGGAATAAAATGTGCCATTTTAGAAAACCTGTCAACCACCACAAAGAGCGAATCATGTCCTCTTTTCATCCTCGATAATCCCAATATGAAATCCATGTTGATTTCGTCCCACGGTCTCTCGAGTATGGGTAATGATTGATAGAATCTCGCATTCTGCTCCCGGCCCTTTGAATGCTGGCAAATTCTGCATCTGTCAACAAACATTTTGACTTCCGACCACATCCCTGGCCAAAAGTATGCTTCTCTCAGCTTTGCAAAGGTCTTATCGTAGCCAAAATGTCCTGCCAATCCTCCATTATGCTTCTCTTTTAACAGATTCTCCCTCATGGAGAAATTTGGAATACACAGCTGGTTTCCTCTGAACAATAATCCATTTTGGATCATGTAACCCATCCATGGGCTTCTGTCTCTGAGAACTGGATTCTCAGCTGCCTCATATGCCTTTGCAAAATTTGCATCACCTGCATACATGTCTTTAAGATTTTCAAAACCTAATGTTTTGACTCGGAACTCCTGCAGCAACAAACACTTCCTACTCAAAGCATCAGCCACTTTGTTAGCAGTACCTAAAATGTGTTTAATTACAAATGTAAAATTCTGCATATACTCTACCCATTTAGCATGTTTCTGATTCAACTTCTCCTGTTGAGTCACAAACTGTAGTGCATGATTATCACTGTACAGAACAAATTCCTTCGGAATCAAATAATGCCTCCACTTCTTTAGCGCCTGTATGATAGCATAAAACTCTTTATCATATGTGGAGTACTTCACTTTTGCCTCATCCAGCTTCTCACTGAAATATGCAATTGGTCTGTCCTCCTGGCTCAAGACCGCTCCTATGGCAAAGCCACTTGCATCACATTTCACCTAAAACACCTTCGTGAAATCCGACAACACCAAGACCAGTTGTTCTGTGATCTTCCACTTCAATAGATTGAATCTCTTCTCTGTCTCTTCAGTCCAACGAAAATATTTATGTCTTTTCTTGACATTTTCCATCATTGCTGCACTAATTCCACTAAAATTCCTGATGAATTTCCGGTAGAAACTAGATAATCCATGAAAACTCCTCACCTCGAAAATATTTATTGGTGATGGCCAATTTTTAATTACCTCCACTTTACTTGGATCCATATTTAATTCATTTGCCGATATGACAAACCCCAAGTAAATGAGTTTTGTCTTCATAAATGAAGATTTCCTCACATTAATCAATAGCTTCTCTTGTTGTAGCTTCCTCATTACTGTAGCTAAATGATTTAGATGTTCTTCTTTTGTTTTGTTGAAGATTAATATGTCATCTAAATAAACAATGACAAACTTACCAATGAATTCCTTTAGCACTTCATTCATCAGCCTCATGAAAGTACTCGGTGCATTCGTCAATCCAAACGACATGACTAGCCATTCATACAACCCTTCGTTTGTCTTGAAGGTTGTCTTCCATTCATCGCCTTCCCTCATGCGAATTTGATCACTGATGCCAACGGCCACCCGATACATCCGCTGTCACCGGGAACTTCTCTTTCCTTGGCCCGAAGAGCTGAACCGCTCTTCAAATCCCTTGTCGGGACCTTTCCGCACCCACAGGATACTCCCCTGACGATCTCCCATTGTCTTATCGGGAAATCAGAACTCACTCAATCGTGAGTCCTGATAGCATAGGATCGGGTCTCACCAATCCACGAATCCCGATGGTCACTCACCCACGACTTTCCTTGCTCCTTATAGGGAATTTCCCCGTCAGGAAATCGGTACTTGCAAGGTAGCGAGTCACTCACCTCACAGTTCCCCGATTCCCGATCTGTGATGACACCTTCCACACCCTTTAGTTCCTTTGGCTAACTCCTTCGCATGTGACTTTCTATTCCATAGGACCACGATCCTTCCCTCCTATCGAAAATTCAAACTTCGCGAGACTGAGATGTGTAGAACTTGTGTCCTCAGGATCTCCGATGTCACCTCTCCTCCACTTCAACGCTATGGCTATGGGACTGTCAAGTTTTGGAATTTCACGACTCCTCCATGATTCTCCCATCACCGAGTATCCCGAAATGCCAAACCCTGATGCATGTGTGACCTCTATCCTCCACATCACCGCTTCCTGCTCTACTCTATCAGGTATCGCGAAATCACAGTTTCTCCTCCTGCGATTCCATTCTATGCGAGAACCCCGACTCCCTGGGATCTCATGCCACGTATCCCTGCTGTGATCAATGACCCTGATCCTCTCGGGAATTCGCTAATCGCGTTTTCATGCACAAGACTCTTGGCTCCGGAAGTTTCGATTCTCTGATGAGCTGAGCTCCACTGACTCCCCTGCTTCTTGACACGTGTCTCACCGACATTTACGGCTGAGATCCTTTCGGGAAATCATGGATCATGATTTCGTTCTTCAAGAGTTTCACGACCATAGAAACTCCGATTTTCTGATGAACCAAGTCCCGATGACTCCCTGACTCCTTCTCTGCTCACTAGGCTTAAATCCTACTCAACTTTCCTGAGATCTGATGGCTGACGGGACTTCATCAATCTCATCTGCAGATCCTGGCCATCGATCCCTCCTCCTCAAGGATTTCTCTGAAATGGCTAAGTGTTTCTTCTCAAGACTTGCTCTCCAAGCCTGCTCCTGCAAACCCTACTTGAACCTTCCTCGACCCAAACCTCCTTGACTCTCTCCATGATATCCCAAAGGTGCTAAACCTCCTGAGCTTTTCCACTCTGATTCTTTCAGAGGAACTTGCGTGCATTCCTTACACTCAATATTCAACAACTTCCCAAGTGTTGAATCTTTTTGAATCTACGCACTTTCTGTAGCAACAGTCTTTGGCTTCCCTTGCTCAGATTAACCACTGAGACTTCTTCTTCAGCCTGCACTTTCCTTGCACGAATTCAACAACCCAAATAAACTTCTGGGCAAATGAGAACAAAAGTTAAACTACTGAGCCATCATCAACGCACTCCTTGCAGATGAATTCAACTGCACTCCTTGCAGGAATCTCCTGGCTCAGATAGAGAAACAAATTAAAATCATTCCATCTTTTCTTCAGACTTCAGTTTGAAGACATGAAATCACATGCACCACATATACAAAGCAAATTCATAATAGAAAACAAACATTCTCGAGCATATCAAGAATACACAGAGAAAACAACACGGCCCATGAGTTTGAATCAAAGCTTCCTTCTATTAATTCAAATATCTGTACATGGGTGTTCTTCATACAATATTCTCTGCTTGCTCTGCTCTTCTCCTGAATGCTTGATTGATTATTTTACAAAGATACAATGAATGTGTCTATATCCATTTTCCCTCTCAAAATCTAAACTATCAAATCTAGATTTAAACATCTACCTACCAGCATTAAATCTATTAAATGCCTCCTATCTACTTCAGACAAGAGCGTATGGCTCGAGGTCTGATACAATATAAAAAAGGTGCTCTCTCATAAATGGTTCATTGAAGGTTTGGTGCTTCAATTTCAAAAGTTTTCAAAGTAATATGTCATGTGTTAAAAAAACACATACGCTGCCTCCACGCTCGCTTTGGTAATTGTGATGCTCCTGCGTCAATATGCATCTTGGTGCAGATCATCGTAGTGATAGATTCAAGCTAGGTAATAATGTCTTGTTTGAGATCATATTTGAGTTTCGAGATTGAGGCGACAATGGAATAATGCATCTTTTATTTCATGGTGGAAATATTGGCACTAATTTTTCACACTTTTTGTTGTGTGTCTGTTAAATTAGAGTGCAAGGCAGTGAAGCGAGCTTCCAAGTCTTGGCTATGGGTATGGGTCATGATGACGAGGGAACACAAAAATGGGTGGATGAGACCACACAAAAAATGGGTTATGGGTGAAGTGTATCATAATGATTAGGGCAATAAGTGGAATCCAATGGGGTAAATTCGAAATAAGGGTTTTGGAAGGGGGCCGGGTCCACAAGAAAAAAATTTGCTGAAAAATGATACATATGACTTTGATAAGGGCAAAGAGATAAATCCAACAGAATATGTCTCACATAATCATGCCAACAGGATCCATATTTTTTTTTTAACTCCTATGGAGTTATACTCTGATCTAAAGAATACTATAGTGATGAAATGCCCAAATGCTTAACATGAAGAAATGTGTAGAAATTATGCAACTCGAATGAAGGATACATAGTTGCGTTGCAATAGATCTTGTTTGTTCTATTTTTGTTTCCATCCCAAGGGTTAGGTATTCAAGGGTTCTATAGAAAAGGATTTTCCCTGTGATATAACTCTCTAATATATGTGCAGGGTCCAACAATAGTACTTGACCCAATATCTCAAGGAACCAACTAAGGAGGCTAGATCCTACCCTTAGCCATACTACTCGACTACCCAAGTACTAGAGAGTATCTACCCAAGTGTTGTTCTCAGTAACACTATAACAGTTAGGTGACCGATCGGTTGATCTATGGAGGGAGTCAGGAGATCTAGGTCGATCCGTATAAGGTGTTTTCTGATGCTCTACCACTAGAAGGGGTACCAACAGGGGTAACAAGGGTATCCAACAAATGTGCGCTTAAGTACCACTTGTATTTCCTACATGTATGAATCCCCAACCGTGGTTTTATGTGTGTAATGACAAATATTTGTAGCTTAAATATGTTGGAATACACATCTACCCTGAAACAAAATTAACCCACAATTTTCTACCGGAGAAGGTGCTCTAATACCACTTCTAATATTCTAGATATAGAAAAGCATGCAAAATAGAAATAAATAGCTAGAAATGGAAGATGAACAACAATATAACCAGAAAAACACCACAATAATACCAAAATGATACTAGAAGAATACCAAAAAGAGCACTTTGATTAATGAGACCAATTTTCACTTGCCTCTTCGAGGGGGAAACCTCCATCAGAGCATATCTCTATTACAATAATATCCAAGACAAGAGTTCTCACACCCTCGACTCCTATTTATACTAAATATGTCTATCAAAAGAACCATCTAGAGGAAGATCCTTTTAGAAGTGGAAACTTCTATTAGGTATTCTTACATTGAACTTATTCTTCCTTATTTCTAGGCCTTATTAATATTGACCTTTATTACATGGAAATATATTATTCTACCTACGTGAGGGGTTAGGTCCCTAACACATTATTTTGTAGATACACTACCTTGGAAATCAATTACCATCTCACGAGACTCATTTCAATCTTAACCTTGACCTATAGGGGAATTATTATTCTCTTTTCACTTTCCATCACAATCCCCCTAGGGTCACCCAAGAATCCTCTCTTGTTTTGGATTTAACCTTCACCAAAATGAGGGGAACATATATTGAGGTGATAGTGATAGGTTTTCCCAATTGTGTTACACTTTCA
>ML778405.1:0-14850 GCA_009831015.1 Picea engelmannii
GAATTGTTCTCCTCTCACTCTCTCATATATAATTGAGGTGAAGGAGGCCCTTTAAACATGCAATGGAGTGTGATGTAAAACTTGTTGTGAATGAAGTGTAGCCAACATCTCTTTATTTTCAGAGATAAGCTACCCTATTCTACCAGTTTGTGTTCTACAGTGTGTTTCTCTCTTATTCATTAATAGAAGTTGGGTTTCACTATATTTATGTGTTTCTTGCAATATATCTATGTATTTTATTGTTATATCTCTGCTATATTTATGTATTTTTGACTTCATGTCATTCTCAAAATAATATGGATCAATGTTATCATAGCAATCTGCTCCTTTTCATTTCTTAGAGCAGGTCCCTGACGAGGTCAGGGTATAGAGAGATAGGTCTCAAGCTAGTTTTGCTTGAGGACAACCGCTCTCGCCAGCCCAAGCAATGTCCCATGGAGGAAGAAAAGGGAGATGATAGAGCAAGAGATCCTTTGAAGATGTTGCTTGAGGAAGCCCTCATGCGACAGAGGAACGAGATGATGGACGACTTTGCTCAGATCCTTCGGAGACTACCAATGGTGGTGGTTGAGGAATCTTCGAAAAGCATCAATTTCAGAGGTGCTACACCCTTCAAGGTACCAGTCAATTTTGATATCCCCTTATTTGAAGGTCAGATAGATGTAAATGCTCTAGAAAAATAGTTGAATATTCTATAAGGTCATTATTCTATCCAAAAAATTTACGACAGTGAAAAGATCACCTTTGCGCTCCTTAAATCCCTTCCCCGTGTCAAATATTGGTGGGAAGGTTACTGGGAGAGGTACACCACAATTCAATCTACACCATTTGGAATATAACCCACTTGGGAAGCCTTTGTAGATTCCCTAAAGGAGGAGTTATACCCTATCATAAAATATGATGACCAGTACATGAAATGGACGACTCTGCGTCAAAAAAGAGACCAAACAGTGTTGGAGTACACTAACATATTTCATACCTTGCGCTCAAAGTTGGGTATCAAAGACTATGAGCAGTGCTTGGTCTTGAAGTGTCGCAGTAGTCTGCACAGGTACATCTAAAAATAGATGGATTTCTTGGACATCTCCTCACTGGGATCTTCTTATCGATATGCAGTCAAAATCAAGCAGAAATTCAAGCAGCAGAGTAAGAAGGATTTCGGTTTTGAAAATATGCCACATCAGAAGCATGGAAAAGGCAACCCTAACTCACAGAACGAAGGAAATATCAAAAAGGAAGGCCAACCTCAAGAGATATAGTCCAAGACATAGGCAAATAAGGGTAACATGAAATTTAAGAAATACACCATAAAGTGGTGTGAGTTCCAAAAAATCCCCGGGTGCAACACCGATGAATTTCCCTTGAAATAGTCATTGGTGGTCAAGCTCAAAGAAAAATAATCATATTCTGACTCGAACTTTGATTCAGATAAAAATGAAGGGAAATGAACCATCGATGCAGAACCCATTGCTACCATCGCGACCACAACAATACAACCAGAAGAACTAGAGGAGCTTGAGGAGGGGGAGTGTCTCTTCCACTCGCAGATGTGGGTAAAGGGGACCCCACTGCATTTCATTGTTGATAACGGGAGTCAGAAGAACCTAATATCAATTGAGGTTTTCAAGAGATTGAAGCTACTAACGATGCCACACCCCCAACCATACATCATCGGATGGTTGATCTGGGGACGAGACATCCGTGTCAGCCAACAGTGTCACATGTCCTATGACATCAAGCCCATCAAGGATGAGGTAGTGTGTGTTGTTTCCCTACTTGAAGTTTGTGATGTTCTTTTAGGACAACCATATATGTGGAAATGTCATGATATCTATGAGTCGCGACCCCACAGTTTCATTATTACTCTGGGAGGTCATCTCTACAGGGTACTAGAGGTAGCTCCGACTACTACCACTTCATTGATCTTGGAAAAACGATGCCACAAAGTAATCTCTCAAACCACAATTTTTTCTCTCTTCATGATCCAATCAGATGGTGAACAAAAGGTCACTGTGACCACTACAACCTTGGCCCAAGATGTTTCTATCCTGCAAAAGAAGGTCGAAAATATTGTAGAGGAGCACAAAGAGAATGAGAGTCTTCCATATGTTCAACATAGCTCTATTGGCCACATCCCTTTTCAAGTATGCTTGGGGTTACAAACATAGCTCCCATTGACATAGTTCTTCTTGTTGCATCTTCACCGACAGAGTCCTCCCACACTCAGACCAAGGAAGATCTTGCAACCAAATCTGTTGAATAGATCCAACACCTCCAATAGGTTCATGACATCCTTCCACATGAAGAGTACAAGCAGAACATCTACTTCAACAAGGCAAGCGACTCACAAAGGTTCAAATTCAGCAGAAATTTCCCCATCTCCCGAGGGAACTTGACGCAATGGGGACCATTGCTTCCTAAGGGGGGAGGAATGATCTAGGTGGATCTTGGTGCCCATCCAACTTTTCCATTGAATCAACATTTCAAGCCTATGGTTTTGATAAACCATGATATTCACCCTTTTGATGGGGAATGGAATGGAATGTCATATTCATTTGTTACTTACATACATCATGTAATGATTTCCTAGTGGTCTTATGTACATGCCTACAATATAGCATAATGCAGCGGATCCCATTAGAACTCGGTAGTTAAGTGTGCTCAGGATAGATTAGAATTTGGATGGGTGACCTCCTGGGAAGTCCTAGTGTTTTACATGCCTACGACATTTTATAAGTTTATACCAATTTATCCCACATGCATCATGGGAATTGTTCTCCTCTCACTCTCTCATATATAATTGAGGTGAAGGATTCCCTTTAAGGATGCAATGGAGTGTGATGTAAATCTTGTTGCAAATGAAGCGTAGCCAACATCTCTTTCTTTTTAGAGATAAGCTACCCCATTCTGCCAGTTTGTGTTCTACAATGTTTTTCTCTCTTATTCATTAATAAAAGTTGGGTTTCACTATATTTATGTGTTTCTTGCAATATCTCTGTGTATTTCCTTGTTATGTGTGTATTTCCTTGTTATGTCTCTGCTATATTTTGTCTTCATGTCGTTCTCAAAATAATTTGGATCAATCCCTAGCCTTGAAGTGGGTTGCAATTGAAGGCACGGTCTGCTAAATCACACAAATTAATTATCTCAGAACCTGATTATCTAGTTGAAATGAGTGGGCTAGACTATTGAATCCAGAGTTAAATTTATGGCAATCTAATTTGGATGTATTTTAGTCTATATGTAATAGGCCTCTATAGGTCTTTGTTTGTTGACCTTGATAGTTTAGTTATAGTTTTAGTGGCAAATATATTGTTTATTAAATCTCGATATAAGCGCTCTATGCCTAAAAAATGTACTCTCAGTTTATCTAAAATAAAAAGTACAATTTTTTTCTTTTGAAAAAAAAAAACTCTTTTTCCTTCCATAAAATATTTACTTGAAAACTATATGTTTTTTCAAAATTCTATTAATTATCCTTTTAATTCTTGCATTTTCTCAATTTATTTTCATCATCATCACTATGATTATTCTAAACTTCTTTGGATAATTTTTTTACTTAACATCTTGAAATTTTATAGACACAAAGTCCAAAAATCTCACTAATTAAGATTGAATTGAGGTGTTCAAAATATCATAAAAACTTCACTTGTTAAATATTTTTCCTTTTATTAACCTTTACTTGAATATATCTTAAAAACTTAAATAATAATATAAAATTTTCAAAGAGGTATTTCTAAATACATAATTCACCTAACTCTTTTAATATTCGAAATAACATTAAATCACTTTATTTTAATTAAATGACCTGCATTCAATTATATATAATAAAAAGATAATTGCTTTATTAATCAACCTCGACTTTATAATTATTCCTTTATATAATATTTTGACTTGATAATTATTCCTTTATATAATTTTTTAAAACTTTTTGAGGATAACATAATTTTTTAAAACTTTTTGAGGATGACATAATATAATGTAATTTTTTTTTTTCACACTTCACACATTTTTAAAAATCTTGACGGGACTTCTTAGAAAGCTTCTCCTAGTATTCCGCTTATATGTTTTTCTATTAATCCTTATGACGTCTCACAATTCCCAAAAGTTGTGTTTGCCCCGATATATTTTGTTCTTCTGACATTCTATCGCATAAGATATTGACAGCTTGTCTTCTCCTCCACGTTTACATATATTAATTTTATATATATCATATACATATATACTTTATTTTTCCGTGCTAGTAATATACTTCATTTAATACAACTTATCTTTTTCACTCTTCAACAAAAGGTAAAGAAAAACGTATATAAATATTATATTTTAAAAAAATAATCAAGAAAGATGCATAACCTAAGCAATAAAATAAACTAAACGGATACAACTCATCTTTTTCACTCTTCATTTTTCCATAGCTTATTTAAACGGTTGTTTTTTCAAGCATCACCAAAGATGCATAACAAAAATTTCTCATTATATTAATAATTTGGTGTAAATATCAAAATTACATTTTTTGCTTTACATATATATGTCGTTGTTTTATCCCCATCTATATGGTAAATTGTCTACAATTACAATAGAAAACTCATGTGTCTATCCTCCATATCAGGTCTCCAACTAACAGTTAAAAAGTCTATCAATATATATACAAAAAGTCAAAATGTTATAAATAGTCAAGAGCTATGTCTCTCAAGGTAAAATATATAGAGATATATATTGAGGTGGTCCCACTTGACTGTTTATCCAGTGATAATATGTCAAAATCCTCGCTTGCTTTTGAAGAGCACTTTTGGACAATATACCAGCCTCCACATTTAATTCTCTATAAATATGAGTGAAGTTGATTTGAGTAAAGGCCTTGATGAGATCGATGATTCTGTCTTTCCAACATTCCAGTGTAATGACTTGTAACTTTCCTTTGTTGTTTAACCAATCTATAATAATCTTAGAGTCACCCATCACTTGAAGATCCAGTATATTAAGTCTGAAAGCCAGCAGAAGGGTAGCCCATGCGCTAAGAAGTTTTGCTTTGGTATTAGTACCCTCCCCACAGTTGTAGGTCCAAGTAAATTTGGTATGATCTGATAGCTTGATCAGACCACCAGCTCCACATAGTAGACCAGTGTTTTGTGAGGCTCCATCAAACCAAGCAATGTTTCATCCTTGTTGAAAGGTAGGATGAATAAAGCGTGGAAAAAGTTCCTTCCTTGTCCTAGAAATCTTCAGACCACCCAAAGTCTTGTAGCAAACAGTAATAATAGAAGGGGGAGTCTAATCAAAGATAGTCATGTTGCGCACTAACCAAATGTACCAACAAGCCAAAGCCGAAAGCTGAGGAAAAGATGACTCCTCCTTTGTCCAGTTCTCCAAACTAGTCTGCAAAGAGGATCCCGACCAGATGATCCAGAGCTTAAGGGCCATAGTGAGTCTATGCCAAACTTGTTGAGTAAATGTACAGTCTATAAAAAGATGTGTAATGGATTCAAAGTTCAAGCGACATAGAAAACAAATATTAGGTCCCTCCCAGCCTCGACGAAGAAGAATGTCCCAAGTCAATAGCTTGTCATCTGCAGCTAGCCAAATAAAAAGTTTGATTTTCAAGGGAAGAGTCAAATGCTAGAATTGTTTCCTCCATCCCGTACACCTATGTATCCAAATGGTAGAAGCTAACGCATTGTATAAATTTTTTACCGTTATGTTGTCGGATCCATCGCCTCCAATCTAGAGAAAAATATCCTCATGTTCCCCAAGATGTATCCCCGCTCCTATAAGAGCCTTACAATAGCATTGCCATTCAATAGCCAAGTCACCCGAAAGATCCAAGTCTGAGCAATTTTTCCATTTAGTAATATAAGTCCCGTGGTTTGTAAGGCCCTTGGCTTAGAAGAGGTAAAAAACATGATTTTCATGTAATTTGTTCAAGAGTCCTGGTGATAGAAAAGCAAAAGTCCCCAGTCCCAGAATAGCAGCCCAACCAATATAAATAGCGTGGCCTGATCCTGGTTTCCAACATATCCAGTGTTGAATGATATGAATGTATTTCAGTAGAGATCTCCAGATGGGAGAAGCAATAGTTGGGCTTGTAGTAGTATGTTTGAGCCAACTCAGGATAGTATGATGTGTGATATATTTACCATTAATAACGCGGTACCAAATCCCTTCTTGTGACAGCACAGGCCATAGTGATTTGGACGCCAATGCTTGATTAAACAGGAAAATGTTTCTTATCCCCCAACCACGCACCGATTTGGGTTTTGCAATGGATTCCCAGCGACAGAGGTGTAGATGCTTATTTGCACTACCACCCATCCAGAGAAAAGAAAATATCAGTTGTCGGATCCTTTTTAGAACAGTACCAGGGATAGCAACCAACACCATCCAATAAATTGTCTGGCTCTCCAGAACCGATTTAATAAGAACAAATCTCCCTCCAAGCGAAAGCCATCTATTGCACCAATGTGTGATCCTTTTCTCAAATTTTATGAGAATCCAACGCCAATCAGTCACTTTGTAGCAGTTTGGTTTGAGAAAATGTCCAAGATATCTCAGACCAATAGAGATCTCAAGAAAGTTGTATTAGAAGATGTTCTTGTACAAGTCAATATCCACCTTTGTAATCCCCGAGTAATGTAAGGTGGATTTTGTTGCATTGATCTGGAGCATCGATGCATGGCAGAAGAATTTTAGAATTGAGTCAATCTCCAACCATTCTTGTGAATGACCTCTGGTCGCAATAAGAATATCATCCATGAAGAAAATATGGAAAATCTTGACCAGTCTTGAAACCTTTATGCCTGTAATTTTCCCTGCTTATTGACTCGATTTGAGTCGAATGCTCAATCATTCCATGGCCAAGATAAATAAAAGAGGGGAGAGTGGGAATCCATGTCATAGGCCTCTCTCATTTTGGAAGAAAGGAGTGGATTCCCCATTCACTAGTACAACTATGGTCACACTAGAAACACAACGCATGATCCATCTCGTGAAATGATGACCAAAACCAGATTGTAGTAGTATTAATCGAAGGAAGTCCCAATTAATACAATCAAATTCTTTTTTGAGATCTAATTTTAAAATCAATGCCTGGAGATTTTTTTTTTTAATGCTATTTAAGACTTCATGTGCGGTTCCAATAACATCCAATATCTAGCGACCTTAAATGAAGCCCAATTGTTCACCCGATATAATGCGAGACAAGTAAGGTTTAATCCTATTGGCTAGAATTTTGGCGATTACCTTGTAGCAAAGATTGCATAGAGCAATAGGCATGTAGTCACTAAAGGAGGATGAAAGATTGGTTTTGGGAATAAGAGTCAAGAAAGTATAGTTTAAAACCCAATTGACCACCCCTCTAATCCTGGTATCTTCCATCAGTTCCCACAGATCATCGCCAACAAGATCAAAGAAGTGTAGGTAAAACTCAACAACCCATCCATCGGGTTCGAGATTTTTATCCCTTTTGAAAGTATTAAGAACTTTCCAAATCTCCTCTTTAGTACATGCAACATTAAGTAGAGTGACATCCCTCTCACTGATGAGTCTAGGAAAGAGTCCAGTGATGGAAGCTTGGTCTGTAATGTTTGTAAGTCCCTGATCACTATAGGAATTTTTGAAAAAATGAAACGTCCCTGGTATTATCTTATCATGTCCTGTAATAATGTCTACAATGTCCGTCTTTAAATCCCAAATATGTTTATGATTCCTCCTGAAGCTGGAAAAATGATGGAAATATTGTGTATTTCGATCACCGCATTTGATCCAAATAGCTCTACTCTTTTGGCGCCAATGAGCTTCCTCAACCAACAAGAGCATGTTCTGCTCCTCCTTAAGAGTCTTTATATGTTGTTCAAAATCAATTGTTCTAGTTCCCTCAGAATGATCCTGGGTCAGTGACTAAATATTATCTTCCAACTGTGTGAGTCTGTGAGTATTCTTGATAATATGTAGATGGACCCAAATTTTAAATTTCAATTTTAAGTGTTTCAGCTTCCACGCAAGACATCTCTACACATCAACTTATTGTAGAAAGGATTGGTCGGTCCAAACCTTTATGACCATTCGCTCAAAGTCAGGGTCCTGTAAACACATCATATTGAACTTAAAAGGATAAGTACAACGATGAGAGAATGAATCCAGCTTCAGAAAGATGGGAGCATGGTCCGATAGGAACATATATTCAACCCAGGATCTATATCTTTTCGAAAGTTGAAGAAGATGTTCAGAAATGAAAAAATGATCCAGTCGCTTAGAGATACTTTCTGAACCAGTTCTATCATTCCTCCAAGTAGGAACCACAACATCCGGCAATAAATCCACCAGGTTGTTGTGTAGGAAGATATCTTTTAAATGTAAGGTTGTTGGATTAGGTAATGCAGTGTACCCCCATATCTCATTTGTTGATAAGGTAAAATTAAAATCACCTATGACAATAAGATTTGGTTTAGCCAGAAGGACAATAGTCGAAACTTTTGTCCAAAAGGAAAGCCTATTAGTACAAGGACCATAAACATTGAGAAGATTGACATGTCGCTTGTTAGCACAAAAGGTACCTGCCAACAATATATTTCCACAACATAAGAAAGGCTCCATCTCAAACAATATGGGATCCCAAGGAACGAGTAACCCACCCGATCTTCCCACAAAGCTAACAACACTAACAAACCACTGTGACTTTAAGCTACTGAAGAAAGCTCGAGCTCGTTGTTCGTCAACTAAAGTTTCTTGTAAAAAGATAATGCTAAGATGGGTTATGTCGATAAGTCTCATGAGGGAGGCCTTTTTGAGGGCACCTCCCACCCCTCTAATGTTGAGGGAGAGAAGTATCATGGACATGACCTGGCTAGGGATTTAATGCCTCTAAGTACCCTAAGGTCATATGTTTCAATGGAAGAAATAGTCAGATGCGTAATAGATGTAAAATCTTTTCTCCGAGCATTGTGGTTTTTTATAGGTGATGATTCAAGTCCCAAGCCACGAGACCAAGAGAAGTCTTTCCTAGTAGAGTCACTAGAATTAACACAGTGCGAAGAAGAAGGTAAGTCCAAGCTCTCATGGATAATAGGTGACATGCCTCGAAAAGTAGGAATCGGAACCAGATGCAGTGTCTCAACTGTAAAAGGAGACAAATTAGTAAGTAGGTTCCCAAGGGTAGTATGTCCATAAGCCAAAGAGTTTGAAACCAGTCGATCAGTCTCGAGAAGCGCAGAGTCATTCGTAGGAAGAGGAGCAACAAAATTGTGATCAAGAACAATCAAATGAAAAGGACTAGAAGGTAAGACAACCCCACTAGAAGCAAAAGGACTAGTGTGAGCCCTTTCATCTCTAGCAAGTATCGGGAGCCGAGGGGTAGGAAAAGTCTAAGGGAACTCTTGCTCCGCAGTCTGTAAAGGAGGACTAGGCGAGGTCTGTGGAGAAACAGAAACAGTCGAATTTATGGGCCCCATCCCCGAGATAAGAGAAGAGTCCAACATATGCCTTTCCCAAGAAGTAAGGGTAAAATAAAGGGTAGGACAGAGCTGCTTGAGCTTACCAGTGAGAGAATCTAGAGGTGTAGATTGTCAGTCACATGTATCCATAATTCCTTCAGTATCCACAATGTAAGAGTATACTCCTGGTGAGTCCTCCCACACGAGCTTGCAGAGGTATGATTCTTCAGATTCTTCCTCTTTCGATTCTCTAGTACAGTCACGCCAGAGTTGTCCAGTCCTGCAGAAGCAAGAGCAGCGAAAGGGAATTCCAATGCAATCAAGGCATTGAGTCATTGTGCGGCCTCGCCAATAGATATCCAAAGTCTCTGGTATCCCGATGTGAACATCCAACTCGACCATCATCCTGGGAATTTTCTTATTGGAACCTTTTAAAAGACTTTCATCCAAACAGATGAAATGCCCTAGCTCATTGCCTATGGCTGCAAGAGCCTTATCTGTCCAATAATGTAATGGAAGGCCAGGAAGTAAAACTCATAGGTTTCACAATCTAAAATAATCTGAGGCAGGATCAAATCTAATCCTCCATCTCTTAAGCATTAGGCTACATCCACTGATAGTCCATAAAGTATCTAGAATGCGTTGGGAATCCTCAAGCAAGTTAAATAACAGACTGAACTAGCAATGAGAAAGAGAAATGAGCTCCGAAACATACCCCAGTAAAGGAAACCAGGTATCTGAAATCCAATCCGAAAGTGAACACTTACACAGAGAGCGATAGGAAATCCTACCAACAAGTCCATAGAGAGAAAGACGAACACTCTCCTCCAAACCTACGTCTGAACCCATGATAAGGCGACGCTTTGTCTTGTTGGGTTTCCACGGTCGTTTGCAACCCGAATTCTTGGGTTTCCACTTATGTACCTTTGAACTTAGCTCGTGTGAACCCACACTCTGGTGCAAACCAGAGCACCCCAAAGAGCAGACCAGTCTCGAAAGTGGAGCGGAAGACGACAAGGGAGCGATGACAGAAGGCTCAGAGGTAATAACGGTTGTGGATAACAAGTGTTCCGCCAAGTTCGAGGTGGTAGAAGGAAAGGAATTAGCTACAGTATGCTCATCCGTCAAGGAGAAGAGTCTGGCACTCTTCCAAAGGGCCTCGTCAATCGCACTCATGAGTGCACTGACCTCGGCCTCCATTTGGAAGGTGCTGGAAGAAACCCCCAGAGGTTGCCACCTCGCACAGTCAGGACAAATGCAGACTATGAAAAGACCTCCACAATTAATTAAAAATGTAACGATTTTTTTGTCATTACTGCATCTGAGGTGTAAACCCAGTCCACGCAAGAGAGGTCAAGCTAGGATAAGACAACCACCAAGGTAATAAATAAATAGTACAGGGAAAGAGCAGAGTAGTTTAAGGAAGTGAGTTAAGGCTCTTCATTAGTCATTGGAAATGACGACAGCTCCAAGCCCCAAGCAAATCAGTGGATAACAAATCGAAAATCCCTAAACTAGATAAGGTCAGACTGATACATTCTAGAAACAAAAGGAACCATCAGATAAGGATCCAACATCCAGGTGGGTGTCATAAACTAGCGCCAAGTGTAGATTATCCAATAGTTCCGTCGTTGATGTCGCCATTAACGCCTTCTCGAGCTCTTTGTACCTTCGCGACGAAACCCTAACCCCCAATTCGTAAAGGGATAAAGATGCATAACCTAAGCAATAGAGTGAGGAGCAACATCATAAAATGCATATATATAAGTACAAAGGGAGGGACAAATGGTCTCAAGCATATAATAAGAAAACCAAAACTAATAAAAAAGGGAATGAAATTTATTTACACACATGACAACTCTTTTTGGATAGATTGTGAATAATTTTGATGTTGCCATAAGCATGAGAAACACTCAAAAGAGATTAGTTTTGGCCAAGAGAATATACAAACTACAACTACTCAAAGGCATAATATAAGTTTTGGCGGGTTCAAACCAATTTATTTAGTGGTTTTCTTACTAGTTTATTACATAAGTTGTATACCAATTCAATCAACAAACCATAACCTATTGATTCGCCTAATATACGAGACACTGACCATCTAAAATACAATATGTATTCCAAGAAATATATTGAAATTCCTCATATAGTAAAATTGAAAACTCATAGATTGTTTAGATAATTTTTTTCTTACTAATCGATTACACTCCTTGTATCCCAATTTTATGAATAGCCCACAACCTGTTGATTCACCTAATATAAAAAACATTGACTATCTAACATACAATACATATTCCTAGAAATACATTGAAATTCCTCATATGGTAAAATTGAAAAACTCATAGGATTTCCCAAATAATGTGAAGTGTTGTGAACACAATGCTAGAAGAAGTCATCAATTAAAAGAGAAACCGTATTCCTAAATTATATGCCTTTGGCCTCACATCTAAGATGAAAACATACATTTGTTCTACTATCAAAATCCGTATGATGTTTCTCCAAAACTCTGCCTCAAAGGCACTGTAATAGTCTATATAAAAGGGTGCAACCACCCCAATCCATTGTCGACCAGGTGTTGTAAGGAATGCAGCTATTGGACAATAAATATTGGCATGCATGTCCGTCCAAACATAGTGTCCCATGGCGAAGGCATGAGGTACGCAAATGATTATAAAAAAAGGGTTTGTTTGCATGCTTGCAAACTAGCACACCTTGTATATAAATGCAATGGAGAGGTCATTGTATGTTGCCATGTCTTGAGTGTAAAAAGAAATAATGTGTGTCTCAATCATAAACAATCGTTATTATTATGCTTTCCCATTCCAAATTTATTTGTCAACCACTACATAAAAAAAAACACATAGAGAACAACAAACCAATTCCTTTAAAAGTTAAAATTGCTTCATTCTTTATAATTTATACACAACAATATCATGAATGTCTCTAGATCTAGTTTTGCACGCTCGTTTGCTGACATCCACGAGTCCTCATGTCCCATGTGACTTGTGTCCCCATGCAATATGACAAGAGGAATTGCGAGACAACCAATATTGGACAACAAGTTTTATAAACACCTAAACAAGGCTTATGTGCCATAAAACACAACTTCAACATAACTAAAAGCAATTGTGTCTTTAGGTTGTGGCTCATTTCTTATTATATATTCTTCTATGCAACGTGTAGATGTTTGGAATTAATTTTTATTTTTTTTAATATTTCATTAATGAATTTTAACCATAAGTTGTGAATTTAAATTTCATTTTCAAATACATTGTCAATGAATTTGGAGCACAAGTATATAAGTTTTATTACCACTAGAATTAAAAATTGATTACAAGTTGGTGGGAAGAAATTGTTTTGATACCTCTTGGAACATCCTTGATGGTTGATGGTTCACTTCATGAAATCATCATCCATGAAAAGAGAACCGCATACAATACATATCAAATAAATAAATATTTAGTGTTATGAATATATTATATGGGATTTTATGATATGGGATATAAATGGTGTGTATATAAATACATGTTGGGGTTGTTATAACTCATGTCTTTTTGGAAAAGGTGTGACTTATCATTATTACAACGTTAATGTAAATTGTAACTTATGACAACAATTCTAATATACCTAGGTATATTACATCATTTTTGAGTTCACATTTAATTTTCACTGTGTAATTGTTGCTTTCCTTTATACAACATAGATTCACTTAGCACTCTTACTCTTCTCATCATCTATTGCATGTGTGCATATGTTACTGGTCACCTTTCTTTTTCTTTTGTCTTCTTGCTTGTCAACATCACACACATGTGTGATGCTTCTAGTTTTGCTCCTGCATCGGTGTTAGGGCATGTGAGCCTCCTTTATGGTTATTAAGTCAAGCCTTATCACATGAGATAATTTCTTCCTCGTGTCAAGGCATTAGTTTGTCTTTCATTTTCCTATGGGCACTTCTTCCTTTCATGCATCACCACTTTTGTCAATTGTTGTCACCTTTCTTTTCTTTTTCTCTTCTTTTGCTTCCTTGCCTTCGATTCACCTTCATGGGTACTCACTCAAGTTCCTATTCATGGCTAGAATATTTTGCCAATGGGGGTAATGTGTGGTTTATGTACTTCACACTTCATACTCTTCATATATACACCCCTTGGGTTGTGGGTGTGGAGAGTATTTATCATGCACTCACCATACACCACCCCCTTGTGTATGAGAGCAAGGACCTTATGTTTGTACTTGCAACAACTCACTTGTGTGGCATTAATTTCCTTTGAGTCACTTTATCATATCCTAGGTGCATGATTATGGTTTTTCCACAAGATGTCTAGTGCTTTGATAGGCCACCTTGCCTCTCTCTCCTTTTGAATTTGGCCTTTAATCACATTTTTGGCCTTGCTAGACCCTTTGGATCCTCAAAACTAGACATATTCAAAGTGATTCAATTCATTCTCTAGTTAGTTAGAAATGCCTTATTTTGGGTCCTTGACATCCCCAAATCTATTTGTGCATGATTTCCAGAGGGCCTACTTGGAAATATCTCTTTTACCCTCCTCATTTTTGGCGTGTTTTGTGCACTATGAGTTTCTTGTACCATGCCATAATTGTCTCCCATGACCCATGGATCAGAGGGGGTATTTTCCCATAATTTATTACAATACACATATGCAACATATGATTCCTCAATGAAAACTTGTGGATCAGTTTGTGGAAATAACACCTTATCAAACACACAAATTGATCTCTTATGTGTTGTTACTATGTCATATTAGTGCCAAAATTGCGATCTAACCTCCTTTGTCTCACTTCTCACACTCTTAGACTACTTGGATTTGTTGTCTCCTTCAACTACCCACTAGTTGGAGGATTCCTTGACAATTTTTTCTCTCCATTGGATTGGTCTCTCCCTTGTTGGATTGATTGATTACTCTAGGGTGTCATCAACTTCATCTTCTCTTCATAACATGGTATTTGAAGATTGCCACCTAAAGGAAGGTTCCACCATATTTTGTATGTGAGGAATGTACCTTGTAACTAAGGGCCTTGGCTTTCCAAATATGAATTTACAGTTTTATATTTCATGCATGGTTGATTATTTGTGTTTTTTAATTCTTTGTATATTTTGGAGATATCATATATAACCTTGTTTTGCAAGGTTTCACAACATATTCAAGAACGGTAAGTATTATCTCTTCCTTACACTCGCTACTTATTGTTTTTCCTTTTCCTAGTCCAAGCAACTTCCTATTTTCTTTCTTGTTTACTCTTATATTCTAGTTAAGAACTATGCTTGACCTAGTGTGGTCAATAAATCCCAAGAGCCTCCTCTCATTTGTTTTCTAACCATAAGGGATAATATATTTAATGTTTGTTGTTTGTTGTTTGTTGTTTGCATTGAATCAGAGAGTGACATTAACTAGAATGCATCTCT
>ML778405.1:34017-52248 GCA_009831015.1 Picea engelmannii
TTTGGCTCTTAGGGTTTTAGAGCAAATATTTCTCCGAGATCCATTTTCTTGAGTAATAATAAAGGAGGAACTTTGAAGGAGCAACAAGTATTTTTGTTCTTTCAACACATGAGGTAAACTTGTTTTGATTTGATATGATGATGGCATAGGTAGATCTTAGGTAAAGTATTTTATTTGAGTAGATCTAACAAAGAGTAGTCTTGTGTATATATATATATATATATATTGATTATCTAGATGGGGTGAAAGTATTTCATTTTATTAGATTAATCATCCATATTATCTATTGTATGCATGCCATTGTGTTAGATCTTGCAGGTTTGACTTCAAGGGTTTCATTGGGAATGCCTCAAGGAAGAGTCCTCCTTTGAGACTCACAGAAACTCCTCTCTTTCTATATCTATTACTCATTCTCTATATGCTCTCATTCAATACATATTTTAAGCTGGCTTAACATAGTTTAATGGTCACCAAAATATAATTTTTTCATCAAATTTCATTAAGAAAAATGTTTGCCTTAAAAAGAAAAAGTTTTTTTTCTCTTGTATTGTTGTGTGTAGCATTTCCAACAAGTATACCTTGCTAGTTTTTGCAGGTTTTAGATCTAGTTGAGGGGGTTTGGCTACCCAAAAACGTCCACACAACACTCCAAGAACCTCCTACAAGTTGGTAGCTATTTCTCAACCTTGTCTTTCAATTTTTAGGACTTCTTGTGCATAGATCTACTTGTTTTCTTACTGATTTAGTGGCTCATTGGTTGGGGAGAAGGAGTGGTACGACCTCCTCCCATGTGTGAGCCTTGGGTAGCTTAGGTCAAGTGTATATCTTGCTTCATTTTGAGTTTTTGAGCATTTCTTGAGCTAGGACGTGGGGTTTGGTGGATGTTGGGCATCTCCCAAACTTAGGACGTGGGGTTAGTTGTTTGCTTTGTTGTATTTCTTGCTTCTTTATTTAGCTTGTCTTTTATTTCTTATCTTTCTCTCTCCTTTTCAAGTTATTTCTAAGTTGAACAAGCTTAATAATTGCCTACCTTTTGGGAGAGGAACACCCCAAATAGTAAGGCTATGATTTTAATATGTGTTGTTGATCTTTTATGCTTTATTGGATTAAAATGTTCTAGATCTAGATCTCACACATACTAATCCTTAGTTTAAGCTTATTGGGCATAATCAACTTGATTAGATTTACTTGCTTGCTTAAGCCATCTAAAGATTGATCTCTCATTTACATGTTTAAATCTAACATATTAAATGCTTAATGCTTCAATAGTTTAGTGAATGGTTCCTTTTTTCATGCTATAATATCTGAAGGCCATTTGCCAACACACTTGAAGTAATGCTTTTAGATAAGTTGATAGTGTAGGCATATTCTCAAATCTTCCTTTCTTTTTCACACTTAATGCTTGGATCTTAATGCTCTTAATAAACATAAGATAAGTTTGATAAGTTTGTATTTCTTGTTGGCAAGTTGTTCTTGCCCTTGGTTCAAGTTTTCTTTCATAGCAAGCTTCATATGTTAATGATCTAGTGCATGGTAATGAATTAAATCTTATTTCGTCCTTTTCTTCAATGCTATACATGTGTTAATGCTCTTTTTCTAAGCTTAAGTAACACACATAATAAGTTGAAGTGAGTTTCGGCCTTGGCAATAAATCACACTTTTAAGGTACTTTAAAATCATCAAAACACTCTAAAATACACCTAAAAGTCTACCTAATTGATATATTAACTTAATAGACTTAATAGGGTACCTTAGACCACCAACTTCACCATCTAAAATGGGGATTGAGGAGAGCAACAAAAGGTGATAGGCCAGGGACGGTCTCACAGCACAAAGGAGTGTATTTTCCATAAAAACTCAATTCTTTGGGCTGACTGTGATAGCTAGGGTGGGCCTCGTTCCTTCACTATCTTGAGCATCCAGCAACCATTTGGAAATTGGGGGAGGAGGCTTTGGTGAAACACTTTAATAAGGGTATTAAAATATTTTAAATCTTAAGAACCCTTAATCACTTAATAACCTTGGGGCTTAATCATCTAATAATACTTTGTGGTTTATTGAATATCTTGATCATTGTGGAATACTTGTACTTTAATCTCTAAATCTTCTAAAGTATCCTTGTGAATGTGTTGATGATGGACTGAATGTGTTGATGATGTCAATGCTTTAATCTTCTTGTATCCTGCACATACATTTAAAAGGTGGTTAGCTTGCTATATTGTATCATTGTATCTTTTTACTTGTACCTAGTATTCATTGGATTTAATTATTCTTTTGTAAGTAACTTGTAATCATATTGTAACGAAACACCCTAACATCTAGTTGACCCCTTGGCCAACCTTAGGTACTATTCTTAGTTGACCTAGGGAAAGGCTTGCTTCACATGATAACCCTTGCATCTTGAATTGATGCCTTAGCATCATAGGATAGACTCCCTCTAACCTTAAGAAATTAAAATCAACTCCTAGAACTCAACGCTAAATCTTATCTAGTAACTAGGGTCTACCCCCCTTGGCTTCCCTAGGAGTGAGCCTAGACGAAAGAGGTTCTAGTCAAACTGATAGCGTGGGCTGTGAACCTAGGCATTGTGCCTCCAAGGAAACACTAAGTGAGTCGGACTTAGCTCACATTTGTAAGTGTGTATAAGGACGACAACATATTTGGCGTCGTTATAAGTCTTTTATCCTTGGTCAAAACAACTTTAACTTGATTCTTTAAGAACTAAATAGTAAAAATTTTAGGCCTTGAAATTCTTTGAACTTGCACTGGTTAGATTTATGTGATTCCTTTCCAAGTGGTAACTCCATTGAAAAAATCTAGCAAGTATACTACTAGGAGCACTTCACAAGGAGTGGTTTACTATTTTCCCGAACAACGAAAAGGTTTATAGGAGGAGACTAAACGGCCTTGCTCATAGGAGACTACTTGAAAGTCTGGGGGAAGAAGCACTCACTGATATCCAATTCTTGTTCCAAACTGATAATCAACCAACTATTAATAATCCCACTAATAATCCTAATGTAACAATGAGTACCTTTTTTAGTCCTTTGAACTTTACAGTAATCCAAAGTGCCCTCACGATGTTCTCGAGAAATCCATTGACAAGTTGCCTATCTTCCATGGGAACAATGCTATAAATGCCAACTCTCACATCTCAAGCTTTCACAGGTGTGTGGATAAGTATTATCGAGGTCATAACAAAGAAGATGTGAAGATGACCTTGTTTGCCTTTTCTTTAGAAGGAGATGTTGTCGATTGGTTTTCAGACTTTTCTGCAAATAATTTCAACACCCTTAATTCAATTATTGATGAATTTAAGAAGAGATGGGGTGATCAAAAGGAACATAGGTTTCAACTTGTTGCTCTTACCACTAGCCATAAAAAAGAAAATGAAACGGTGTTAGAATTTAACTCTAAGTTTAATCATGTGGTAAAAAGCCTTCATAATGATGTCAAGCCTTCAGATCTTGCAATCCCGATTTATTATATTGAGGCGTTTGAAGGAGAAATGAGGTATGCCTTAAGGGATATGGATCCTCAGACTTTGGAAGAAGCACAATATACAACTATGTGAATTGAGCAAAATATGCTTGAGGCTAGGAAATCCAACATTCTTGGTTTCAATAGAGGTTCTTCTTCAAAGACAA
The DNA here is from genome assembly GCA_009831015.1 of Picea engelmannii. Lineage (NCBI taxonomy): Eukaryota > Viridiplantae > Streptophyta > Pinopsida > Pinales > Pinaceae > Picea > Picea engelmannii. The sequence goes on from ML778405.1 coordinate 37,665, forward strand.
ATGATGAAAAGAAGATGAAGGATGAGGCTCAAGGATCATCAAATAATGATATAAAAGAGTTGACTTAGTTAATTAAGCAAATGGAAGTGAACCATACTAATCAAATCAATGCTTTGCAAAATAGATTGATCACTATGGAGAGGTCCCAAAGTAATAGACAACAACACAAGCCAAATGATAAGTGGCCAAGAAGACCTCCTCAAAATGATCAAAGGCCACCTAATCCTTTTGAATCCACCAACTTGGTAGAACATCACTCTATAACTTATTGTAGGCCATGTGGTTGGTTTCATGAGGAATCAACTTGTCTAGTTTTCCTTGAAGAGTGTGAAAATGATTATGGAAACCAAGTAAATGAACAAGTAAATATGTGTGGTGAAGGATAATACGGTGGAATTTATGATTAGACGGGATTTGATGGAAGTAGTGGAAACTTCATGAATGGTAATGTTGATAAAGCTACAGAAAAGTATGGGTCCAAGCCCACACCCAAAAGGTTGCAGAAATGGATAAGTTTAGAGGCATTACATACCAAAGGAGTGGAAATAAAAGTCAAGATAAAAGTCAAACTAGTGCTCCCAAGGTATCTCCTCCTAAGTCAAATGTGCCTATCAATGCAGACTTGAATATTGACTTAGTTGAATGGTTGAATAATGTAAAAATGTTAGTGCCAGGATCAGAAATTATGAAGATCCCTTCACAAAGGGACAAGTTACTTAAATCCATAGATGAACCTACTAAAAGTATTGTTGAGAAAAAACTAGTCTTGGCTTACCAGGATGCACCAGTAATTCTATAGAATTGGGATAGGAAAAATGAAAAGAATTTTCCTTTCTACCTTTCCTTACTTGTGAACGACAAAGTTTTACACAATTGCGTGCTAGATTCAAGTGCAAGCTCAAATGTTATTACTAAGAAGGTGATGGAACAGTTAAACTTAAGAATATCAAGACCTTACCATAACATTTGTGCCTTGGATAGTCAAACAATTGAAGTGCATGGATTGATTAAAGGTTTGCAAGTACACTTAGCAGTATTTTCGGATATCATGTTTGAAATGGATATTGTGGTGATTGATTTTTTGGATGTTTGGGGAATGTTGTTGATCAGAAAGGAAGCTGCAGATTTGGGTGGTAGTCTACAAATGGATTTATCTTATGCTACTCTCCCTACCCTATATGGAAACACTTTTAAGTTGAATAGGGAAGTGTATAGAGAGTATCATGTTGAAGATTTCAAAAATCCCAAAAATGAGTTAACGTGGACTGATGAGGGTCTTGGTAACTATGCCATCTTGTCTAATTCTATTGTGCCTTTTGAAGAAACAGTTCAAGATAATGAGTTAGACAAAGTGTGGTACTTGAATTTTGATGGTGCTTTTTCTAGAGCAGGAAAAGGTGTTTGAATTGTGCTTCAAACTCCAAATGGTGAAGTGTTGAAATTTGCTTATAGATTGGAGTTTGATGCAACCAATAATGCGGCTGAGTATGAGGCTTTTCTCCTTGGTTTGGAAATTTGCAAGGATAGAGGTGTCAAGTGTCTAAACATTAAAGGGGATTCATACTTGGTAATACAACAGTTGAAGAATAAATTTTCTTGCAAGTCAAAAAGATTAAAAGGGTATAGGAATGCAATTTGGGACTTACTAAATGATCTATATGCTTTCAACTTAATTGTTATTCCTAGAGAACAAAATTCAAAGGCAGATGAGCTTGCAGTAGCTGCTTCCACACTTCAACTTCCAGATGGTTTGATTAATGAGAATATTTCGATGGAAGTAATTTTTTGGCCCTCGGTTCCTAATAATGTGGATCATTGGCAGGTTTTTGATGATGACAAATAGGTGATTAAATTTTTTACTCACATGCATGAATTTTCAGATTTGGACATCAGCATTAAAGAGGAGGGTTGTAATTATACAGGAAATGTTGATAAAATAAAATCACCCCCTAGGTGAGTTGTGTCCTTAGAAAGGGACTTTGATAGACAAGATGGTCACAAACAAAAAGAAGGATCAAAGAAAAAGCTATGTGACCACTTGGAGATTAATATCGAAACAAGTGAAGATCCTAGGATGGTAAAGATAGGCAAGACTACCCCTATAGAAGAAAGGATTGAAGTTGTCGAATTATTAAAAGAGTATAGGGATGTCTTGGATTTCAGTTATGATGAGCTCAAAGTCTATAGGGAGGATGTGATTCACTGTGTGATTCCTCTCAAGGAAGAAACTAAGCCCTTTAGACAGAAGTTGAGACAATTAAACCCCAAGTTAGCTCCTTTGGTCCAACAAGAGTTACAGAAAATGTTAGAGGTCGGCATCATTGCTCAAACTAGACATTATTCATGGTGCTCAAACTTGGTCGTTGCTAGGAAGAAGAATGAAAAGATATGGATATGTATTGAATTCAAGAATTTAAACATTTCTTGCACAAAAGACAACTACCCTCTTCCCAAGATGGAAAATTTACTTCAACGGGTTACAGGATCAAGAATGATTTCCATGCTTGATGGTTTCTCGGGTTATAATTAGATCAGACTTAAAGCAGAGGATAGGCATAAGACAACTTTTACTACTCCATGGGGAACTTTTGAATATCTCATAATGCCATTTGGTTTATCAAATGCAGGAGCTACTTTTCAGTGAGATATGGATTATGATTTTTGTGGGTTGATTGGTAAATTGATTGAAATATATCAAGATGATTTGACAGTCTTTTCTAAGGATGGGAAAACTCACATTAACCACCTTAGGCAAGTTTTAGACAGATGTAGAGAGTTTGGGATTTCTCTAAATCCTACTAAGTCGGTCTTTGGGGTGATTGAAGGTAAATTATTGGGCCACATAATCACAAAATATGGGGTCAAGTTATACCCAGAGAGAGTTGAAGCCATTAGTAAGGTTCCTTTACCTATGTCAAATAAAGCTCTCCAATCCTTCTTAGGAAAAACCAATTTTGTCCATAGATTCATTCTCAATTATGATGAAATCATGAAACCTATATATAAGCTTCTTAAGAAGGATGTAAAGTTTGAATGGAATGATGAAAGTAAATGAGCATTTGAAAGTATAAAGATTTCCATATGTGAAGCTCATGTCCTTATTAGCCCTAACTACAATAAGGATTTTCAAATTTTCTCCTTTGCTTCTAAAGACACTATTGTTGGTGTGTTGCTTCAGAAAAATGATCAAGGCCATGATCAACCCATTGCATATATGAGTAGGGCCTTGCAAAATTTAGAATTAAAGTATCCCATGTTTGAGAAACAGGCCTATGCCTTAGTCAAATCACTCAAACATTTCAGAGTCTTCATCAGATATTCCAAGGTGATTGGTTATGTTCCTAATTTTTCGGTTAAAGATGTTTTATCTCAGGTGGAAGGATTAGGCTCAAGGGGTAGATGGATTTCTAATATCCAAGAGTATGATTTGGAGATCAAACCTACAAAATTGATTAAGGGTCAAGCCCTAGCTAAAATGTTGACAGAAAGTAATGAGAAGGCCTTAGATATGGTTTACCAAATCAATGATGAAGAATGGCATCCTAACTTATTGAAACTTGAACAAGTTGAGTGGTACAAAGACATTATCTTGTATCTTAAGAATATAACTTGTCCAAGCGATCTAGTAGGACACAAGAAAAGGGATTTAAGGTTAAAATATTTTAAGTATGTTCTTACTAGAGATGGATTAGGATGGAAAAATCATGATGGGGTTATCCTTAGATGCGTGGATGACGCTGAGTCAAAGAAACTACTGGATGAATTCCATGGAGGGTTTTGTGGTGGACATTTTGCTGCTAAAACTACTACCCACAAAATCCTTAGAGCAGGATATTATTGTCCCACGATATTTTCAGATGTTCATCAGTTTGTTCGAAAATGTGAGCCATGTCATCTTTTTATAGGAAAGCAGAAGTTACCAACACTCCCTTTGCAACCAATTGTGGTTGAAGCACCTTTTCAGCAGTGGGGTTTGGACTTCATCGGGAAGTTTAATGATAATTTGAGTAATGGTTGTTCATGGGTTACCATAGCAACACATTGATTTACAAAGTGGGTTGAAGCCATTCCTACAAAGTCAGCAACTGAAAAGGTAGTGATGGATTTCCTAGAAGACGGAATAATAACTAGATTCAGGGTCCCATCAAAGATAGTGACAGATAATGCCAAGGCCTTTTGTTCAGCAGAGATGTCTTCCTTTTGTTTCAAGTATGGTATTATCTTGTCACATGCATCAGATTACTATCCCCAAGGAAATGGTCAAGCATAATCAAGTAATAAAAACTTAATGACCAGAGTTAAAAAGATAGTTGGTGAAAATAAAAGATCTTGGGATAGTAAAATCAAGCATGCATTATGGGCTGACAGAATAACAAAGAAAGCATCTACTGGAAAGAGTCCTTTTGAGTTAGTGTATGGATTGAAGGCTAGGTTGCAAGTGCACCTTAGACTTCCTACTTATGGGTCGGTTGAGGATGTTTCCACAGAGCAGGATGCAGTTCAGAACAAGGTCAATCAGATCATTGAGTTAGATGAAATCAGACGAAGGGCTTATGATCAGAATTGTAGAAATCAGAGAAAGATAAAGAAATATTTCGACAAGTCAACTAGACAGAGGGATTTCATAGTTGGGGATACAGTTTTGTTATGGGATAAAGGCAGAGAGAAACCTGGAAAACACAACAAATTCGACAGCTTGTGGATAGGACCATATTTGATCAGAGAAATAGCAGGGTCAAATTCTTTTCATCTCAGCCATTTGGATGGTGAGCCCATCAATATTCCAAGAAATGGGAAGCATCTCAAGATCTTTTTCAGATGATGGGGAAACTTGGTGTCCAAAGGGACACCCTCTGTAACGTATCTCTAACCCCTCTCTATGTATTTCAATTTTGTATTATTTCATTCATTATGAAAAAATGTACTTAGAATTTATTTTTTCTGTACCATAGATTTCATTTGTTGTAAATTAATGATGTTGTACTTTAGTTATTTCATTTTGTAAATGTTGAATATAGTATTCATTTATTTCGTTATGTATATGTGTATTCTTATGTTGGTTATTGGTGAGCACTCTGCTTGTAGGTGTTGGATTCTCATATGCTCTATGTCTCATTCGAGAATATCAAACACACGTCCCCATGTGGAACCATATATTGACTGCCTCTCCAACATAGGTGGTCAACTCCATGTGCCATGAAGATATGCATCATCATATGCTCATTTGTCGAAGATTTTGGTTCTACAGGGCATTTTTGTCCCCAACACTTATTTTTGTAACTAGAATTTCCACACCCCTGCGTGGGTCAATAATGTAATAGGTCTGCATGGATCATGTCTAGGTCATTTACCTTGGGATCGGATCACTGGGAGAGTTACTTTCACCGAGGATTTTTTATCCTCAAGTTATCAATTGGGATTTTCATCCTTATTGATTTCCCTTGAGTTTTTCCCTCACACTTGCAATAATTCCTCCAAAGTGGTGAACGACATTCCAGTGGGCTTGTCGTTTGGTGACTATTGTTAGGAATAAAATCTATTGTTTGGAGTTTTCTTTCTCATAAAATCCAGAGCAGAACAAAATGAATACAGATTATTAAAAGATTCTTAACACAAAATAACAGAGATATAGTAAAACTGGTTTTCTATTCATTAAGAAAATAAGTTGAAACTCTAAAATGCAGTGGAAAACAAGCTTGTTGGAATGTTGACAGCTTATCTCTGAGAAGAGATGTGACGGATGTGGTCATTCACAAGAAGATGATTACAATGATGATCTCAAGGCCTTTTTACAATAAACAGGAATGTTAAAAACCCTCATCCAAAAACCTAACCCTAGGAGATGAAGCACCAAAAGTCATGTGGTCCCCGTTTGGGTAAGTTAGTACATCAACTTCCTGTGGTCATAACTTTTGCATACAATATTTGTTTTAGGTGCACAATAGCCCATTGGAAAGGTATCTTTGAGGAGATTCATTTTGGGGGCTCAATCAAATCCTCAGGATATCACTGAGAAGATCGATCCTGAAAAACCTTCATTTAGGCCCTCAAAATGGCCCCAGAAATTAAAAACTACTAAAAAGGGTAAATTGCCAAAATTGCCAGAAAAATGTTTTGAGCGAGTTGGACACGTTGGGTGGCCACCGATATCCACCTAGATCAATCCTCCCTCCTTAATAAGAAATCTTCTCCATTGCGTTGATTTCCCCCATCAGATGAGGAAATTTCTGTTGAATTTGGCCCTGGGTAAGCCACTTGCCTTGGAGCAGGAGTTGCCCTGCTTTGATGACTCAATAAAGTTGAAACCTTTGTTGTGGAATGCCCTTGATCTGTGTTTCCACAATATGATCACTGGATTCCTGTTGCATATAGTCAAGGTTTATCTCTATTGTCTTTAACTGCTCTGCTATCTCGTAGGTGTCCAATAATTGTGGGAAATATGGTCGAAGGAGAGCCACGTTGAAGCTTGGGTGCAGGCCAAGGAAAGGGGGAATGTTGAGCCCAAAATAATTTTCACCCACAGAAGTGGTGATGGTGTACAACCCATAATGGAGTGATTGAAGCTTCTGACGAGGCCTTGTAAGTTATTCTTTATGCAAGTGCAACCAAACTTTGTCTCCCACCTGAAACTTATGTGGCACCAGATGTTGATCATGGCGTTGCTTGTACTTAGCATTAAAATTTTGTAGAATATCCTGAACCTGTTGGCGGATGTGCTAGATCCACTCAATGAACTGGGTGGCTTTGTCATCTTCTGGTGGATCAGAGGATGAGTCGACCGAGGTGGTCACCAGTGGTAGTGAAACATCCACGGGGCCCAATGGTTGGAATCCAAACCCCACCTGAAAGGGGTTGTATCCAATTGATCTATGCAGGGCTCGGTTGTAGCTATGTTGGACATAGGGAAGACACTCATCCCATGTGAGGGGGTTTTTTGAATTGTACATGTGTATGATATGTACGATCATCTGATTGGAGACCTTAGTTTGGCCATTTGTCTGGGGGTGCAAGGTAGTGGATTTGGTGAGCTTGGTATGCAGCAGTGACCAGAGGCTCGACTAGAATGTGTTGAGGAATCGACTGTCATGATTTGAGATAATGGTTTGTGGGATCCCAAAATGTACCCATAATCGCTCAAAGAAGATCTTGGTAGTGGCTTATGCTGTAATGTTCTTCTTGCAGGCAGATAGGGGTGTACATGCCCTATTTCTTAGTGGCCGGTTTGGCAATAGCACAGGCAGTGCAGGACTTGATATAATTGTCGACATCATGTCAAAGTTTCGACCAGTAGAAATGTTTCTACAACACTGCAACTGTCTTTTGGATGCCAAAGTGTCCTGCCACCCGACTGTAGTGAGCTTCCCAAATCAGCTTCACGCACTTGCTTGATGGAACAAAGAGATGGCCCAAATGACACAACAACACATATTGAAGATGGAAATGAGAGACCACTGAGTTGGCACCCAACATTTTGTAGGTGGTGTATAAGTTAGGGTTTGTCTCGTAGAGGTGGGGCCATCCAGAGGTCTTGTGGCTACAAGAGTCTAGCACCATGGTGAGTGTCGAGACTGGATATCGGCTGAGGTAATCAACAACTCAGTTGGTACTTCCTATTTTATACTTGATGTTGAGGTGGAACAATTATAAGTATGTGGACCACTTTTGATGGCAGTCATTCTACAATTTTCCTTGGGTCTGCATGAACTATAGTGGATTGTGATCAGTGTGGATGACTGTCTCCTTCCCAAGAATATAATGTCTCCACTGGAAAAAAGATTTCACAATGGATTAAATTTATTTGTTGTAAGTAGGGTACTTACAGACATCATCCGATAGTGTCTCATTATGATATGCCACGGGGTGGTTGTATTGAGTGAGAATGGTGCCCACAGCATAGTCTGAAGCATATGTCTCAATCGCAAAGGGATGTTGCAGGTCTGATAATGAAAGTACTAGGGATGAACAAAAACGCTTCTTCAAGTCATCGAAGGCTTGTTGTTGGGACAGGCCCCACATAAATTTTTCCTTAATTCCACCCCTGGTTGCTTGGATTAGGGCCCATGCGATATGAGAGAATCCCAACACAAACCTCCGATAGAAATTGGTGAGGCCCAAGAAGCTCCGAAGTTCAGTGAGTGTGGTTGGGGCTGGCCAGTCATGGATGAACTGGATCTTGGTTGGATCCACATGCACACCATGATGATCAATGATGTAGCCTAAGTAATGGACCATGTCCATGTCGAAGGATATTTTTGCCAAGTTTGCATATAGTTTGTGTTGTTGTAGGGTGTGCAGAACATGTTGAATATGTTGCAAGTTTTTTGCTCAAATCTTGTTGTATATGAGGATGTCATCCAGATACAGAACTACAAAATTGTTGGTGAAATTTCATAGGATATTTCCCATCATACTCATAAAAAAATTTGGAGAATTTGTCAAACCAAAGGGCATGACCAACCATACAAAAATACCTTTTGACTTGAAGGCGATCTTCCATACATTTGTTTGTTCTATTGGGACCTGGTGGTAGCTAGACTTCAGATCAATATTACTGAAGAATTTGGCCCTTGTGAGCTGATTAAGGAGGTCGTCGATTTGGGGAATCGGGTACTAGTTTCAGACTATAATTTTATTCAGGGCCCGATAATCAATGTAGAGTCGCCATGTCCCGTATTTCTTCTGCACCAGCACGATTGGGCTCCCACAAGGCAATGAGATGGGACATATGTGACCCTTGTGGAGCATTTCTTGGATCTTCCTCTCAATATCCTCATTTTCTAAGAGAGAGTGGCGGTAGACTAGACCATTGGGTAGCAGTGTGTCTGGGGTCATATTGATGGGATGCTTGACCTAACAGTGCAGAGGTACCCCAGTAGGAGAGGAGAAGATATTTGAGTATTCTTTCATGACCTTATCCACTTGCTTATGTTGTGTGTAGATATCGGTCGTGAAGGCCCTGTATGTGGCTGCAATCTTTCACTCACTTTGAGAGCGAATCATGAAGAAGACAAATTTCCCAGTCTGAGAGATGACCTTCCTGCATTTCTTGGCAAAGATCAAGGAAATATCACTAGGAGGGACTACCTTGGGTATCCCGTACAATTTCCTGTTCAAAGTAAGATTAACACTACGAGGCCTAGACTCATATACAACATGACATTTCCATAAATAAGGTTGTCCCAAAATAACATTACAAACTTTCAGAGGAGAAACATCACACAATACCTCGTCCTTGAAGGGCTTAATATCGTATGAAAGTCGACACTCTTGGCTGACGCGGAGTTCACTTCCTTGGTGGATCCATCCACTACTACATATTGAAAAATTTGTGACGAAAGTACTCTTTCGTTGCAACATGCAAGAGAAAAAGTTCAATTTTTCTAAATCCACCTGGTATTCGTCGCTATCTCGACGCATGTACTTTGAATAAATTAATATGGTCAATGTTCGTCGCAAGAGCGACGCATGTAGTTTGTTTAAATTAATTAAGTCAATGTTCGTCGCAAGAGCAATGACTAACCTAATGTTAAAATTGACCGTTAAAAATGACAAATAAATAGGTAAAAAAAATAAATATTTTAGGTCACGGTCATCGCAATTGGATGATTTTTTTACACTCATCATCTAGGTGTCTTGGAAAGTTTATGTTGCTCGTCTTCCTCTTTTTATGCTTATGGATACTTTTCTTCATCTTCTTCTTCTTCTTCTTCTTCTACTTCTTCTACTTCTTCTTCTACTTCTTCTTCTTTTAGACCTTCTTCGTCATCTTGCTCTTCTGAATATTTGCTTCTTTCTTCGGTATTTCATTCACTTGTTTCATCAATTATTACATTGATGCTTTTCACTTTGCCTTCTTTAGAATCTTATTCATCATCTTCTATTTCCATGAAGAGTACATTTTATGAATAATATTCACTATCATGATCCTCATCTATTGAGGAGTTGTCTTCCTTTGAGTATAAATGTTTCTTGAAGAATTTATTTTTGTTCCTTCTCTTGTCTCTTTTTGTATTTTTTCTTTTTCTTCTTAGGATCTTCTTCTTCATCGCTATTGATCCATATTTTATGAGCAGAACGAAATGAATACAGATTATTAAAAGATTCTTAATAAATAATAACAGAGATACAGTAAAACTGGTTTTCTATTCATTAAGGAAATAAGTTGAAACTGTAAAATGCAGCGGAAAACAAGCTTGTTGGAATGCTGGCGGCTTATCTATGAGAAGAGATGTGACGGTTGTGCTCATTCGCAAGAAGATGATTACAATGAGGCTCTCAAGGCCTTTTTACAATAAACAGGAATGTCAAAAACCCTAGACATCCAAAAACCTAACCCTAGGAGATGAAGCGCCAAAAGTCATGTGGGCCATGTTTGGGTAAGTTAGTACATCAACTTCCCGGAGTCGTAACTTTTGCACACAATCTTCGTTTTAGGCACACGACAACCCGTTGGAAAGGTATCGTTGAGGAGATTCATTTTGGGGGCTCAATCAAATCCTTAGGTTATGATTGAGAATCTCGATCCCGAAAAACCTTCATTTAGGCCCTCAAAATGGCCTTGGAAGTTAAAAACTACTAAAAAGGGTAAATTGCCAAAATTGCCAGAAAATTGTTTTGAGCGAGTTGGACAAGTTGGGTGGCCATCGATATCTACATGGATCAATCCTCCCTTATTAAGAAGTAATGGTCTCCATTGCATTGATTTCCCCCATCAGATGAGGAAATTTCTGCTGAATTTGGCCCCGGGTGAGACACTTTTCTAAGTGCAGGAGTTGACATGCTTTGATGACTCGATAAAGATGGAACCTTTGTTGTGGAGTGCCCTTGATCTGTGTGTACACAACATGATCACCGGATGCCTGTTGCATGCAGTCAAGATTTATCTCTATTATCTTTAGCTGCTCTGTTATCTTGGAGGTGTCCAATAGTGGTGGGAAATATGGTCGAAGGAGAGCCATGCTGAAGACTGGGTGCAGGCCAAGGAAAGGGGGAATGTTGAGCTCAAAATAATTTTCACCCATAGAATTGGTGATGGTGTGCAACCCATAACAGAGTGAGTGAAGCTTCTGACGGGGCCTTGTAAGTCGTTTTTTATGAAAGTGCAATCAAAAATTTTCTCCCACCTGAAACTTATGTGGCACCCGATGTTGATCATGGCATTGCTTATACTTGGCATTCGAATTTTGTAGAATATCCTGAACCTGTTGGTAGATGTGCTGGATTCACTCAATGAACCGGGTGGCTTTGTCAACTTGTAGTCAATCAGGGGATGAGCCGACCGAGGTGGTCACCAGGGGTAGTGAAACATCCACGGGTCCCAATGGTTGGAATCCAAACCCCACCTGAAAGGGGTTGTGTACAGTTGAGCTATGCAAGGATCAGTTGTAGCTATGTTGGAAATAGGGAAGACTCTCATCCCATGTGTGGGGGTTTTTTGAATTGTACATGCGTAGGATATGTACGATCATCTAATTGGCAACCTCAGTTTGGCCATCTGTCTGGGGGTGAAAGGTAGTGGATTTGGTGAGATTGGTATGCAACAGTGACCAGAGGCTCTACCAGAATGTGTTGATGAACTGACTGTCACGGTCTGAGATAATGGTTTGTGGGCTCCCAAAATGTACCCATACTCATTCAAAGAAGATATTGGCAGTGGCTTCTTCTCTAATGTTCTTCATGCAAGTGGATAAAATCTCCATTTTGGAAAAGTGATCAACAACCACAAAAACACAATCATTTCCCCTCTTGGTGGATTGGAGGTCCGACATGTAGTCTATTGAGATGGATTCCCATGGCTTGTCAAGAGTAGGAAGAGGGGTGTACATGCCTTGTTTCTTAGTGGTCGGTTTGGCAATAGCACAGGCAGTGCAGGACTTGATATACTTGCTGACATCCTATCGAAGTTTCGACCAGTAGAAATATTTCTACAACACTGCAACTGTCTTTTTGACGCCAAAGTGTTCTGCCACCCGACTGTAGTGACCTTCCCAAATCAGTTTCGCACACTTTCTTGATGGAACAAAGAGATAGCCCAGATGACACAACAACCCATATTTAATATGGAAATTAGAGACCACTGAGTTGGTGCCCAACATTTGGTAGGTGGTGTATAAGTCAGGGTATGTCTCATAGAGGTGGGGCCATCCAGAGGTCTCGTGGCTACAAGAATCTAGCACTGTGGCGAGTGTCGCGACTGGAGGTCGGCTGAGGTAATCAACAAATCGGTTGGTACTTCCTATATTATACTTAATGTTGAGGTGGAACTGTTGTAAGTATGTGCACCACTTCTGATGGCGGTCATTCTACAATTTTCCTTGGGTCTGCATGAACTGTAGTGGCTTGTGATCAGTGTGGATGACTATCTCCTTCCCAAGAATATAATGTCTCCACTGGCGGAAAGATTTCACAATGGAGTACATTTATTTATTGTAAGTAGAGTACTTACAGACATCATCTGATAGTGTCTCAATATGATATGCCACAGGGTGGTCGTGTTGAGTGAGAATGGCACCCACAACATAGTCTAAAGCATCTGTCTCGATCTCAAAGGGATGTTGCAGGTCCGATAATGAAAGTACTGGGGATGAACAAAAACTCTTCTTCAATTCAATGAAGGATTGTTGTTGGGACAGGCCCCAGACAAATTTTTCCTTACCACCACCCCTGGTTACTTGGATGAGGGCCCATGCGATATGAGAGAATCCCAACATGAACCTGTGATAGAAATTGGCAAGGACCAAGAAGCTTTGAAGTTCAGTGAGTGTGGTTGGGGCTGGCCAGTCACGGATGACTTGGATCTTGGTTGGATCCACATGCACACCATGATGATCAATGATGTAGCCTAAGTAATGGACCCTGTCCATGCCGAAGGATCATTTTTCCAAGTTTGCATGTAGTTTGTGTTGCTGCAGGGTGTGTAGAACCTGCTGAATATGTTGCAAGTGTTCCGCCCAAATATTGTTGTAGATGAGGTTGTCATCTAGATACACCACTACAAAACTATTGGTGAAATGTCATAGGATGTCATCCATCATCCTAATAAAATTTGTTGGAGCATTTGTCAAACCAAAGGGTATGACCAACCATTCAAAAAGACCTTCTTTTTACTTGAAGGCAGTCTTTCATACATTTTTCTGTTCTATTGGGACCTGGTGGTAGCTAGACTTCAGATCAATCTTACTGAAGTATTTGGCCCTCATGAGCTGATTAAGGAGGTCGTCAATTCGAGGAATCGGGTGTTGGTTTCAGACTATAATTTTATTTAGGGCCCGGTAATCAATGCAGAGTCGCCAAGTCTTTTCTTTCTTCTACACCAGCACAATTGGGCTCCCACAAGGCAATGAGATGGGACATATGTGCCCCTTGTGGAGAAGTTCTTGGATCTACCTCTTGATATATTCATTTTCTAACAGAGAGCGGTGGTAGACTGGCCCATTGGGTAGTGGTGTGCCTGGGGTCAGATCGATGGGATGTTTGATCTGGAAGTGCAGAGGTACCTGGTTAGGAGAGGAGAATATATCTAAGTATTCTTTCATGACCTTATCCACTTTCTTATGTTGTGTGGAGATATCGACTGCGGAGGCCCTGTATGTGGCTGTGATCTTTCTCTCACTCTGAGTGTGAATCATGAAGAAGACACATTTCTCGGTATGAGAGATGACCTTCCTGGATTTCTTGGCAGAGATCAAGGAAATATCACTAGGAGGGACTACCATGGGTATCCTGTACAATTTCCTATTCAAAGTAATAATAAAACTACGAGGCCTAGACTCATATACAACATGACGTTTCCATAAATAAGGTTGGCCCAAAAGAACATTACAAACTTCGAGAGGAGAAACATCACACAATACTTTGTCTTTGAAGGGCTTGATATCGTACGACAGTCGAAACTCTTGGCTGACGTGGAGATTGCTTCCTTAGCGAAGCCATCCACTACTACATATTGAAAAATTTGCAACGAAAGTACTCTTTCTTCGCAACATGTAAGAGAAAAAGTTGAATTTTTCTAAATCCATCCAGTATTCATCGCTATCTCGACGCATGTACTTTGACTAAATTAATATGGTCAATGTGCATCGCAAGAGAGATGCATGTAGTTTGTTTAAATTAATTAAGTCAACATTCGTCGCAAGAGTGATGAATAACCTAACATTAAAATTGACCGTTAAAAATGACAAAAAAATAGGTAAAAAAAAAAGAACTATTTTAGGTCGCGGTCGTCACAATTGCAACTATTGTAACCTAAAATTGGACTATAAATATTTGACGATTTAAAGATGTTGCGACAATCTTGCTATAACAACGACGGTTCCGAAAGGGTATTTTTGTGCGGAAGAATGTCACCGAATGTTGTTAGAGGTGGGGAAAAAAGTAAAGTGGATGAAAAGGGTGATGGTACATGTTATTTCCCTTGTAAAAGATGTTGCCTCATATGTCCCATAAGAATTTTAATAGCAACAACTACAAAACATTGTAGGAAATAATGGGCACATTGATGGCGGATCGAATGAATATTGTCCCATGGTAATTAGCTATATATTCATTATCTTTTTTTATTTTGTCAATTTTATATAAAATTATA
>ML778405.1:52851-117465 GCA_009831015.1 Picea engelmannii
TTTCATTTGTTTCAATTTTTACATAATATCTTTTGTTTATTTATTTAATTATATATATTACATGATATCATTCCTATAGTAATTATGTGTAATTTCAAACAATTAGGTAAGTACCAGGTTAAAGATATGAATGTATATATCGATCCTCTTATCGACGAGATACTAATGTTATGGGCTGGCATCACAATGTATGACATATGTAAACCAATCTGGGAGAAGAAATTTAAATTCCGTGGAATACTTTTATGGACAATTCATGATGCCCCTAGACTAACACATTTTTGTGGTATGTAGCATTCTAATATTGCTCTTTAATACTATATAATATTTTAATGTTATCATGGTGCATGTTTAATTTTTAAATAATCTCATCGGATAATAGACATTAATCCATTTGCTGTAGGCCTTCAAACAAAGGGTAAATTTGCATGTCCAGTTTGTGGCCCTAAGATGAAGTATCGCCATTCAAAAAGTTTAGGAAAGATGGTGTTTGATGAGTATAGGCATTGTTGGAAGGGACAACCACTTGATTACCTCTGTTGAGATGAGGTTCTTCTGGCTATCGCTATGAACGATGAAGTGCAACGAGGTTCCTTTTACCCACATCTGTGAATGGAAGAGGCACTCGCCTTCTTCTGGATCATTTGGTTCACCAGGCTGGAGCTTGGTGGTAGCAACGGTGGCATTGGGTTCCGCATCAATGATCTGTCTTCCCCTTTCTGGTTTTGACTCATAGTCAGAACCCACATCTGATTCAAAGGCTTTCACTTCGGCCACCAGAGACTTCTTTGAGTGGTAGTCAACAATGTTATGTAAAGGGCTCTTGTGGAAGTTGCACCATTTCCCAGTATCTTTCTTTGTCTTTTCAATGTCCTTCTTTGTTTGTAGCTTGGACTGGTTGTCCTGATATTGTCCATCTTTTCTCTGTCCTTTGTTTTGTGGGTTGGGGCTGCCCCTTCCTGGCTTTTTCTGTGGGGGGTTCCCAGGCCCAAATTGTCGTGTCTTTTGTTTGAGCTTCTGCTCGATTTTGACGGCATATCGGTTGGTCGCACCCAAGGATGAAATGTCCATAAATTATATTTCAATCTAGATGTATCTATGCAGAGCACCATGATAATTGAGCACCAGATTTCACTCTGAATATTTGATACCCATATTGGTGTGCAAGGTATGGAAGATATTTGTGAACTCTGGCACTTCTTGATCTCTTTCTTGCCGCAGTGTGGTCCATTTGGTATACAAGTCGTCATAACTTCCGACAGGGTAGTATTGTTCCTTAATAGCATCCCTGAAGGATTCCTAGGTGGTTGTGACTATAAATAATGAGGGTTCCTCTATTTCCTTTTGCTCACAGAAATTTTCCCACCAATCTTTGAGATGGGGAATGAATCTGAGGAGTGCAAAAGTAATATTTTCTCTATTCAAAAAGTTATGGACAAAAAAATACCCTTCTAGTAGATTCAACCACATTTCTACAACATCTGCTTCTATCTAACCTTCAAATATAGGAATATCGAAGTTTATTTGTACCTTGAAGGGGGCGGTGCCTCCGCTCGAGGAAGATGTGTTGCCTGTTGGTAGCCACCGAAGGATTTGTGTGAAATTATCCATCATCTCATTCCTCTGTTGTGTGAGGGATTCCTCAAGCAACATTTTGAAAGGATCTCTTGTCCCACCATCTTTTTTTTCTCCTGCCATGAGAGGTCGCTTGGGTGTGCGAGAGGTTTTATCCTCAAGAGAAACAAGCTTGAGACCCAATTCTTTGTATCCTGACCTCGTTGGGGACATGCATTAAAACGACAAGGAGCAGACCGCTCTGATACCATTGATCCTGATTTTATGAGCAGAAAAAAATAAATACATATTATTAAAAGATGCTTAACACAGAATAATAGATATACAACAAAATTGGTTTTGTATTCAATAAGCTGAAATTGTAAAATGTAGCAAAAAACAAGCTTGTTGGAATGGTGGCAGGTTATCTATGAGAAGAGATGTGACGGCTGCGCTCACTCACAAAAATATGATTAAAATGAAGCTCTCAAGGCCTTTTTACAATAAACAAGAATGTTAAAAACCCTAGACATCAAAAAACCTAACCCTAGGAGATGAAGCACCAAAATTCATGTGGGCCCCATTTGGGTAAGTTAGTACATCAACTTCCTGGGGTCGTAACTTTTGCATATGATCTCCATTTTAGGTGCACGATATCCTGTTGTAAAGGTATCATCGAGGAGATTCATTTTGGGGGCTCAATTAGAGCCTTAGAATATCATTGAGAAGATCTATCCTGAAAAACCTTCATTTAGGCCCTCAAAATGGCCCCGAAAGTTAAAAACTGCTAAAAATAGTAAATTGCCAAAATTGCCAGAAAACAGTTTTGAGTGAGTTGGACAAGGTGGGTGGCCACCGATATCCACCTAAATCAGATACCTTTATTCTTAGCATAAGTAAATTTAGAACAAAATGACCAATACCATCACAATTAAAACATTTCAATGGAAGCATACCTTTGTACTTGTAAGTTCCCCTTTTTAACTTCCTTATGAAGTTTTCCACTTTTCCATCTTCCTCTGAATCATTGTTGCAACTACAATATAGTTTTGAATTTTTTTTGTTTTTCTTCTTTTTCTTCTTGTATGCTTTGAACGTTTCTTCCTTCGTGATTGAGTTCTCTTGTTTTATCCTCATTTCATAAGCAGTGAAAATTTCATATAGCTCATCCATGCTCAAACTGTCAAGATCTGTTCTTTCTTCCATGGTTTATATATTAGAATCAAATATCATAGGTAAATATCTTAGAACCTTTTGAATGATGATTGATTCATCAACTTCTTCTCCTATTCCTCTAATACTGTTCACGGTTTCATCAACTTGTAGAAAGTGGGTTGCAATGTCTTCATCTTCCTTCATCTTCAATTGCTCAAACTGATCTCCAAGGGTTTGAAGCTTAGCTCCCTTGAATTTGGTATCTCCTTCATAAATATTTTAAAGTTTATCCCAAATATCCTTTGTGGTCTTGCAATGCATAACTTTGACAGATATTGAATCATTTAAATTGCTATGAATAGTTCCTTCAGCCTTTGATTTTTTTTTTATGGGTTTCTTTCCATCTTTGTCAGTTGGGGGAGTGGTTGGTACTGCATATTCATATACTATTGACTACCAAACATCAAATCCTTGTGCTTATAAAAAGGTTTTCGTACTTTTTTTTCCAAAGGGAGTAGTTCTAACCATCAAACCTTGGTGCTCCAATCTTAGTGTATTCCATGATCTCCTTCTAGTGGTTAAAGTATTTTTTGAAGGACCTGTTATGATACCAATTGTTGGAATACTGAGAGGGGGAGGTTAATTAGTATGATCACTTTATTATTACTTTTAACCACAATATGTAATCATTAATGTCATCATTAATATATCATCAACATATCATGAGTAGTATAAATCAACATAGAATAATAGGAATCCACAAAAACATAGTAGACCAAGATATATGTGGAAACCCAAATGGGAGAAAACCACAGAATGATTTTATTATATATCAAAATAATATATGCATTGGAAGCACCAACTTCCCAACTCTCCAGCTACAACTGGAAGGAGGCTACGACGCCCTATTTACAGGCTCCAACCTGAAAGAAGCTACAACTCCTTGAATTCTCTGGCTCCTAGAAGATGGAGGCTACAACCCCTTGATTCTCAGGATCCAACCTAAAAGAATATCCAACTCTTTGTGTTCTCTGGCACCAACCGGAAGGAGTCTACAACCCCCTTTCCTTGCCCCGTATTACCTCCCTAAAATATAAGTGTAGACAAAATTGGCACTACCACAATCACTGCCACTGTCATTGTCAATGTATCTATACCATCAACCTATAACTATCATTGTACCATCAACCCCTAACTATCACTGTACCATCAAACTGTAACTGATCATCAACATATGTTTTACAAAAACATGTACCATACCATGCATCAACTGTGTATCAACAAATGTAGTATTACATGCATCAATCGTGAACCATAAGATATGTCAAATTTAGATACCATAACATCAATTATGAGTATATAATCATGCACCATGTATCTATACCATATCATCAATGATATACAATAATGTGTCTGAAGCCAATATCACAAAGGTGTGCCTCTAATAAATAACCATAACATCCATAGACCAAATGCCAAGAATATTTCTCAAGCATATATCACTTCAACCATAGGCAACCCTATTCCCAAGAGGCCTCCAATATATGCCTTAAGCATATGTCATACCATACATGAATCAAGCCTCAAACAAATACATAGAAGACATACATGTACACATAAAACATGTGGCATACCATCTTAGACTGTATAATAAACTTGGTGTACCTTCAAACCTTGTTGCAGCCTGAACCTAGTTGTCCTCCTCGTGGGACCAAGACCTGTTTTCTAGCGGGGCCTCGCGTGACGAGCCCTAGGAAACCCGCAGGGATGCCTCATGGGACACTAGCAGTCTAACCCGTGGGGATCAGGAAAAATAGGGTTTCCTCATAAGTTCCCTCTCTCCTTTGCAATCCCAAAACTTTTGCACTTCTCACTTGTCGCTACTTCATATTTCGTCGTCACAAAACTTCCAATAGATCACTTAATCACAAGAAGATATTCAATAGAATGAATGTGTGAATGTGCTTATGAGAGACTCCTTGAGGTGTATTTATATTTTTTCTTAGTAACCTCTCTCCTTAATCTTATGGCTTCTTGAAACTTCTTGTTACAACCACTTTACCATTTCATTAATTGACGTGTAACCAACTAAGGGTTTCTTAAACATTCTTTGGGGCTTCTAACTTCACAAGGCCATAACTCCTCAATTGTAAGGAACCATGTGGTGTACCACCTATCACCGGAAATGACATGACAAGGAATATCCATACATGAGTGGGTTATCTACATTTACATTGTCCTTCATGACCTTTTTCCTTGATTAGCTCTGGGTTCCATAACCATACCTTTAGGGCTATAAGACTTCTTCAAGGTTTGACATCATTGACAACCAATATTTCAACACTAACATGACTCATTTCCTGCTCATGTGGTTCATGTCCTTTTTCACTTCCCAGGAATAAACATAAATCTTTCATAGCCTCTGCTTATTTTCTAGCATGTTGTCCATTTAATAGACTATAGTTTCCAATGTGCACAAGAAAGAGAGGCCAAACTTTTTTACTATTTCTTATGATAAAGGAAGTAACCCCTATTCTTATGCTCTGATAGGTTATTCCTCTCATTAAAAGGTGATCTGGGAAAAAGTATGGAAAAAAATGACCAGCTATTGTAGTGCCATATACTTTAACATAGGTATAATATTTTCCTAGATATCAATCAGCTATCCCTTTCATCCCAACTCCAGCTTCACTTGAAATTCTATACCTTGGGAACCCAAAAATGATAGTGTAAAGAGGAGAGAGGAAATGATCACAAATATAATATAAATACCTCTTGTAATTTATGTTCCAAATCTCAGAGAAATACTCATGGGCAGGAGGTCGATCTAGATCCAATTCCATCCAAGGTTGGGAAATGGAATTTAGGAACATATGGAATCAATTAAATAAGACGACATATAGAAACATGAATTTTTCATACATGTTACATTTTTCACATGGATACATACATTGAAAGTCAATATATCTTCCCAATTGAACACTTATCCTATCTTCAAAATGGTATGGGCCATGGGTAACCAATCTGTTTAGAAATGTGTGCATTTTTCTTCACCATATAATCAGTTCAACATCACTATCAACATTTTGTATGGTTCCTTGAACTCTTTAGTGGGGATAAGCTTCTGCCCTTGCTTGAAAATTATGTCTTCATTTATCCACCAGTTCTTCATTAACTTGGTTGGGCCTTCGTTATTTTGAGCAAATCCATTTAGGAATGGATCATTGAGGGAGCACATAGGTCCATAAAGGTGATATCTTGCACTGACGTCTTAAGCCTACAAATATCCTATGTGTCATCCAGATTTATTCAAAATTGTGGAAATTCCAGGGTCAAAATGATTAAAACACCAATGGGATGCTTCATTGTAAGGGAATAGTGTAGGTTGTGAAACTACCAGGGGAATTACACTCTTTTGGATGTTATGGTATGCTTCGAGGTCTTCATATTTGGGAGGAAAGTCTCAATTATTGAATATTCTGTAGATCTCATCATATCACAGGGAATGATCTTATCCGGTATGATAAGTTATATCAGCCACTAAAACCTCTAGCTGGCAGACAAAATTTTCAGGTGCAGAAGTTGAAGGAGAAGGCACCAAATTCCTAGATCTACGGGTCGTGTGACTCGCCATAGTTTGTTCTTTATATCCCGCAGTTAACATATTGATCATCAGTTATCTGAATAATGAAAGGTAATTCAATAACGCAATCCAAAATAACATGAAACCTCAGATTATAGAGAAAATGTTGTTTCCAGAGCGTTATAGGGCTGATTAATGCAAAACAAAGCGACTAGTTAGCATATGACGAACATATATGATCTCAAAGAGGGTTTTAGGGTCATAATATAGGAATTTAATTAACCTAATGAACAAATTGAATGACTAGCGTACTATGAACAATTCAAAACCAGAGCATCATTGTGCCTTAATGTGATTTGAAATCCCAGATTGCCCAAATCTGTGTATTAGAGTGAAAAAGACGAAAATTTGAAACTGTGGTCTTTGGAGCCATTGCTTTCGGAGGAGATATGTTGACAGATTAATTTACGCTTTGATATGAAGGTATTGAAGAATATTCCATTCCTGGATTTGATTTATGTGTCGAAAGTATAGGGGCACAGACGGTTATAGTATAAGTCTTTCAGAGTCGTTTCTCTCGGAGTGAAACAATTTATCGTTGTATTCACACTCTAATGCATCATACACCAATTTGGTGTCTGTCTTGGTTGTGACCCTAAAAATAAATTATTATTATTATTATTATTATTATTATTATTATTATTATTATATTTCCTTTTTAATATCGATTCTTGTGCCAAAATATTAGGAGCACGAATGGTTAAGTATAAGTCTTTTGGATTCGTTTCTGTCTAAGTGAAACAACTCACCCTTTTGTTCACACTATGATGCAAAAGAATCAAAGAATCTTCCTTTTATTATATCAGTTTCTGTGTAGAAATTCAAAGTTTGAAAAAGGTTAGGGGCATGTAGTAGGAGCTTATCGATCGACGTTGAAAATATTGGGGAAGTTACATAGATCTGATGAGAAGGGTATCGAATAATATTCCCTTCCTCGGGAAAATTTCTATCTCGAGAAAAAATGCACAATAAGTCCAAGGATGAATATTTGTTTTGCACACTATGGACCAATTGATGTCGGCCAAGTCATAAAATTGTCATTATGTAATCATAACGTCTCAAACTCCATGTGTTTTATCTCTGCATCTTGATCGATTGACATGTTAATAAAAAACAGAGTAATGTGTAAACATGGGTCGTCAAACCGTGTTCATCGGAGTTGGAAGTTGATCACAGGAAATATTACTCTGATATGGAATATAGTAAGAATGGGTGTTGATATTAATCTGAAAATACTTTGAAGGTTGATAAAGAATCGGTAAGTGTATCATGGAAAATGATAACTCAACTTTGATATGCAGATAGCAGTAAAAAGAGAAGACATTCAAACTGTATAAACAAAAGGAATAATTCCCCTATACCAATACCTTCCCAAACACGTAGTAATATAGTACCTTGTAAAAAAAATTAGAAAGAGGGAACCCAAACAAAATATATCTTGAATGAGATATTTTAAGTGGGTTGTTGTGGAGTGGTCACAACAAATGGTGAGGCACTGGGAAGGACAAGTTATCTCTTATTCCAAAAATTAACTCAGATGCATCATTTCATTTTTCTTGGCTTTTAAACAGTTTCAACAGTGTACAAATTGTGGATCCCACATCATCTAGCCTAACAATAAAATAGAAAGGTGATCTAGTACATGTGATATCTTGCATAATTATTGTGAGAAATAAAATATGCTTAATTAGTTTCTTGTATACATAGGTATCTTGTGGAAAGAAACACCGCATAAGTCTATTTTGTAATTGTTTATAGATTAAAGTTTGTTCCTCACCTCTATTTTCTAGACATTTCTTCGTTGTCAACGAGCATCCATAGCCACAACGAAGTTGTCTTGGTATCATGCAAGCATGGACCCATTTTCAGCAGGCATCCATAGCCCTGTCGGGTTTACTTGTACTTCCTAGACTGATAATAGTGCTTTCAACTTCCTGATGATCTTTCTATAACATTCACCCTTTTAGATATGTATTTAAGTATAGCTTTTGCAATAGGGGTGAGTAGGAAACAGGGTGATAGGAGATTTAACTTGACATGCTAGTCTGAGTCATTGATTTATCTTCATAATTCCACCCACATAAGTCACAAATTCATTTTGATTTTCAGGGTGTTTCGGGAAGTGTCACTAGAATTATGCAGAAGACATATGAAGCTAGGACTCCATTTGGATTTGTGGCTAAATTTAACATAGTATGAGAGTGATCACAAAGTTAAAAGATAATTGTTATCAAATGCTTAGAAGTGTTAAGCTTATTGGTCTGAAGTTTCTCCTTGTGACAGGTGAACAAGTCATTTCTTTCTGTACAATTACCAGTCATCTAAATAAGTATTGATCACAAGGTAACTTGATTGCTTAAACAAGAAAATGTACTTTCACAAGGAAATGTATTAGTTTTCTTAAATAGTCTTGGGTTTCTGTCATAGAAGTGAATGATTGATTAGTGGTAGTGAATAGAGATTTATTCTAAAGTGAAAAAGAACCAAAAAGAAAATTTCAATCAAAATCAAGAAAGGAAAAAAAAGAAAAATATTGAACGAAGTAGAATTTGCAAAAAGGCGGAAAGGAAAATTCAAAAAAAGCCTATTATGTACAAAAATATATCACCAAAGGTGATTAGGAGAAGTATCTTTTGAGAAATTGTCCATTGATAGGGAGCTCCTCCAAATATCCCTCCAATGAATCGATTTTAAAGGTTCTTGGTTCTATCTTATCATAGATCTGGTAAGGTCCTAGCCATAGTTTTTGGAATTTTGTGTGTTTTCCTTTCATTTCTTTTGTTTTATCCCATTTGAGCACTAAATCACCTTCCTAGAAATCTTTGTTACCAATGAATTTCTGTCAAACCATCTTTTAACCAATTCTTGATGTTGCATTAGGTTTTGTTTGGACTTTTCCCTTTCTTCCTCTAACTTAAGGAGCATATTTAATCTATGATGCATCACTGGACACTCTTCATCTTGTACAGAAAGAGCTAATTGTAGGGAAGGAAGGAATGTGTGAGTTGGAAGAGTGGCTTCTTGTACATATAGCAAAAAGAAATGAGAACTACCTAGATAAGTTTGGGTTGTTACTCTATCGTCCCTTAAAGAATTGGGAAGGGACAGATGTCAATTCCTCTGATGTTTTGTTACAATTCTTTTTCAAGATTTTGATCATATTTTTATTAGTAGACTCTGCTAGCCCATTCCCTTGAGGGTAGTAACTTGATGAATATTTAATATTGATATGCTTATCAAGAGCATATTCAGTCAATTCCAAGGAAGAAATGTATTTATCATTGTCAAACACTGATGATTCAGGAATGCCAAACCTAGTTATAAT
This sequence comes from Picea engelmannii, assembly GCA_009831015.1. NCBI lineage: Eukaryota > Viridiplantae > Streptophyta > Pinopsida > Pinales > Pinaceae > Picea > Picea engelmannii. Next base: position 62,529 of record ML778405.1, read on the forward strand.
AAAGGAATCAAGGAATAGTATCACCTGATTTTTGTTGATAGATTTCAGAGGTATTGCTTCTGTCCATCTTGTGAAGTAATTAGTAGCTATCAAGATATATTTGTGAAACTAAGAAGAGTTAGGATTAATTTGTCCTATTAAATCCAAACCCCATTGTTGGAAAGGACGTTCAATAATAATAGGCTTTAGGGGGAACGCAAGCTTCTTCTCCTTTCCAGCTGCTCTTTGACATTCCTGACACTTTCTTGCATATGCATAGGAATATTTTAATAAGGTGGGCCAGTAATAACCAACTCTAAGCATCTTATGGGTTGTAGTATCACCTCCAAAATTTCCTTCAATAGGCCCATCATGAAGTTTGGCGAGGAATTTATCAGCGTCTTCATTTTCAAATCATCTCAAGAAGATACCATCATAATTTATCCTGCACGGTATTCCTTGATTAAGTTGATATTGGGTTGATTTGATTCTAAGGGCCCTCTTCTTTTTCTGTTCCATATAATGGGGGGTTGTCTCGTGGTTTAGATAATACTTCATTTCGTAGTACCATTGATCAAAATTCATAGGAAAGTAACAGACTTCTATTTTGAACAAGCTCTAATAATGATACAACGTGTCCTCCTTTGTTTCATTTCTTATCGATTCAGCATCTAGTTTGCATAATCCTTGTCCTCTGAAAATTTTAGCAGGATTTATTTCGAGTTCATACTCTTGTAAGGTTATTATCCAGCTAGCTCTTTTCTCCCCCAAATCCTTTTGTATTAGTATATTTCTTACAGCGGGATAAGGTACAATTACTTTGGTTTTTTACTTGATCAGGTAAGGTCTAAAATGGTTTACAGATTTAAACACAACAAAGAGTTGTTTATCTACTTCAGGATAGTCCAATTCTTCTCCTTGTAATCTTGAACTCATAAAGGTGACGTGAAATTCATATCCTTCTTTGTTTTTCTACATTAGAACAATTGCAAATGTAATGCCCGAGGCAAATGTATAGAGTATAAACTCTTGATCGAAATATGGGCCTAACAATGTATGAGCTTGTACTATTTTTTCTTTGATTCTGACAAAATAATCCTTTTCTTTAGACCCCCATTTAAATTTTGTGTTTTTTTTTATCATATCTTGGAGGGGTTTCACTGTTTCGATGAAGCTTGGGACAAATATCCTCACAAAATTAATCTTCTCGAGAAAAAACTGCATCATTTTTTTTGTTATGAGGAGGAGAAATTTTAGCAATTGCTTCAGTCCTTTCAAGTTCAATTTTCATACCATGTTTGGAAACAATGAACCCTACAAGTATGCCTTCATCAATTGAGAAAACAATTTTTGGGGGGTTGAGAGATATACCGTGCTTCCTACATTGTTGAATACTCTTCTCAAATGGGCTATATGATATTTTTTTCCTTTGGAGAAGATAGTGACATCATCCAAATAGACTACTACACAGTCTTTGATGAGGCCTCTAAAATCAATGTCCATTTCTCTTTGAAAGGTTTCCCCAACATTGATCAGGCTGAATGGCATTGTTTTGTATGCATATGTTCCCCATTTTGTCCTAAAAGTAGTTTTTAGTTGATCATCATGGGCAATGCGAACTTGGTTGTAACTAGAAAAATCATCTAGTAGTGAGAGCATTTCAGAACAAGATACACATAGAAATATTTGCTCCATAGGAGGCACTGGATAATTGTCTTTCTATGAAGCTTTATTGACATTTCTGAAATCAACATAGAGTCTAATGTCTCCATTTTTCTTCCTTATAGGGAAAATATTCGAGATCCATTGTGTGTGCCTGATTGAAAAAATTATTTTGGCAGCTAACAACTTATTAAGCTCGGCCTTTACCTGTGGTTCCAAAATCGTATGCATTTTCTTCAGCTTTTGTTGAAAAGTATTAGTTTATTGGTTCATATGAATAACATGTTGAATAATCTTTGTGTCGTATGTCTTGAGATCATCATATGTCCATGTGAATATGTCTTTGTATTCTCTAAACAGCTTGATGAATGCTTGCCTTTCTTCAGGGGAACATTTATTTCCTAGGTTGATGGTCTGGGAATTTTCTCAGATCCAAAATTTATCACTTCAAATTGCATTGACGAGTTGTTGGTCTTGGAATCTGTCACCTTCTTAAACTAGTATTGAAGGTCATATAGTTTTACTAGTCTTATCACACTTTTGGGGATGTTGTTTATCTGACTCGGTTTGTTTTTCTCTATTCATTGATTCATTTATCCCAAAACATGTGTTGAGTTGTCTATCGTGTTGATATTCCTCAATTATGGAGTCTTTGAAGGTGTCTTCCATGTGTAAAATTGATCCAGGTGGATATCGGTGGCCACCCACCTTTTCCAACTGGATCAAAACAGTTTTATGGCAATTTTGGTAATTTACAATTTTTAGCAATTTTCACTTCTGGAGCCGTTTTGAGGCCCTAAACGATGTTTTTTTTTGGAAAACAAGTTTGAAATATAATATTTCCTTTGATTTTGCACCTAAAATGAATCTCCTTGATGATACCTTTCCAACGGGCTGTCATACACCTAAAACGAAGATTGTATGCAAAAGTTATGACCCCGAGAAGTTGATGTACTAACTTACCCAAATGGGGCCCACATGACTTTTGGCGCTTCATCTCTTAGGGTTAGGTTTTTGGATGTCTAGGGTTTTTGGCATTCCTTATTATTGTAAAAATTCCTTTAGAGCCTCATTGTAATCATTTTCTTGCGAATGAGCGTAGTCGTCACATCTCTTCTCAGAGATAAGTCGCCACCATTCCAGCAAGCTTGTTTCCACTGCATTTTATAGTTTCAACTTATTTCGTTATTGAATAGAAAACCAATTTTACTGTATCTCTGTTATTTTGTGTTAAGCACCTATTAATAATCTGTAGTCATTTAGTTCTGCTCATAAAATCCGGATAAAAAATATTGATAATCTAACTTGATCAATTCCCATAGCTCATGTTGGTAGTGTTTAAGATGACTAGAGAGACAATGTATGTTGTTTCTTACCTACCTTATGACTATCTCAGAGTCACCAAATACCTTTATCTTCTTGGCTTCTAAGTCAATTGTTTTTCTTAATCCTTGGAGCGGGGCCTCATATTCAACAATATTATTTGTGCATTGGAATTCCATCCTGCATGTTATCATGACTTTCTTTCCATTTGGATCTTTTAGAATGCAGCCAATACCTGCACCTTCAAGATATTTTGACCCATAAAGAAACAAATTCCACATATTAGGGTCTCTTTTTATATTATGTATGGACTAGGAATTTTCTTTTGTTTCAATATTAGCGTGGTTAGTACATTGAGCAAAAAATTTTAACTTATCTCTACATACTAAGTTAGACTGTACATTATACTGACTATTTACATATGTTATATTACAATGGGGCGCAACAATCTGAGTGCAATGAAGGATTTCAAATTGTGTGTTTGATTCCGCATAGGATGAGGTCTAAAAACACTAATTTCCAAATAATGAATCACATGAATAATTACCTAGAACAAAATAATTAAACATTACGGGTTCGTTTGAGTCATTCAGTTCTATCACCACATGTTTCATGTATCTTTCTTTATCGATTTTGATCTGGTTGGGCTTTCCATTATAGGGTAGCCAAAGGTGTGACCAATTTGTGGAAAAATACCCTTTAAGTGTAGCAGACTAGTCTATGCTCAAGATAATTCCATAGGTGTCAGGTAAATCCACAATTATGATTTCAATAGTTTGATGTATCTTCAGGTTTGAAGACATTCTAATTAAAACATTTTCCAATTCCCTATCACTTTAACTTTGGTTATTTCAAGCTGTATAATTTGAATTTCAGATCGTTCATGTTTGACGTTAATTTTTTCACACACTTTAAAAGGAAACACGTTTGGGGAGGCACCAGAATCCATCATACAATTATGCACATTCTTGTTAAAAATATCGAAAGTAATAAAAAAAGGTGGAGTGGTGGATCTGGACCTTTTCCATGATAAGGAATAATTTGTTGATTAATTTGGTTGGTTTTCATTGATGTCAACCCTTGAAGCAAGTTCGGTAGCAAATTCTAGTAGCTCCAATAGTATGGTTGAGGGACTTAATCTTGTTTGATGTATAACAGTATGAATATTAGTATATTTATAGGTAAGACTATTCTATATGGATAGTGCATGTCATGCCATTTCCAGTGATATGTGGAATGCCACATAATTCCTCACAGTTAGAGAGTGATGGCCTTGTAAAGTTGGAGAACCCTCTTGAGTTATCTAGAAGCCCCTAGAAGGTCAAAGAAGTCAAATTATTCTAGAAACTCTTAGAAGAAGTTGACTAGTCATAATGGGTGAAACTAGGAGTTAATCATGGGTTAAGTTGTTGCAATAATAAAATAATTAAAAACAAATTAGTTGCAACTAGAAGTGGAGAGTTTACTTCTTATGGATAAAATGGTTATAACTGGACAAGTGGTTAGAAGTGGGTTAGCCCTAAAAAGAAGGAAGTTGGGTTAAGTTAGTTAGAAGGTAACCTCTTGAGGAATCTACATGGAAGTATAAATAAGAGAGAAAGTATCTCCTATTAGCACCTATTGAACACATTGAATATCTATTATTGTGTAAGTTTTATTGCAGGTACTCATTGATAGATATGAAGTTACAAAAGTTTGAGGTAGCACGGAGGGTTTGTTAAGTTTTGAGCTATTATTAGGTTTCTTTTCAATTTACTAGATGACAATAGCATAGGTAGGATCACTGAGAGAAACATAATCACAATATACACAACATTTATCCTAGGAAACCCTCATGGGGGAGAAAACCCAACAAAACCTTCCTTATTATAGATAACCAATACAATGCCAAGATAATAAACCAAAACACTAGAGAATATCCAACATTGAGCAATGTGCCTCTCTCTTCCTTCTTCTCCCAACTACAGCTACCAAACTTGTGCATTGGATGAGTGGATGAGTGAGTGGGATAGTGAGGCGATGGCTTCCTTTATTTATACAAACTGGCAAGTGGTGAAAAGGTGTCCTTTCACTGGGACAGGGCCAACTTGTATTCTTAGTGGTTAAAACCACTTTAATTAGGCCTAGGGGACAACTTCTTAATTTTCACAATACAATTAGGGTTTGACCAATCTGCAAAAGGGGATTTGGTCAATTACAATGTTCGACATGATCAATCCACAAAAGGGGATTGATCTATTTAATAATGACTCAATAATAAACAGAATACTCTTTACAGTTACAATATTTCAACACTCCCCCTTAACAATAAGGGTATTCTATAGACACAACTCAATATAACATCATCAGGAGAGAGAGAGGGAAACTACATCAACAACATTTGGAACATTGACTGGCATATCTATAAATCATTGGAATTTTTTCTCATCATCATCGTTCACAACATGGAGCTGGAGTAGCATCATCATCCTCATCAGCATGAGGCTAGAGTATCGTCATCAACATCTTTAGAGAGAAGTTGAAGTGGCATCATCATCATCATCTTCAGCAAGAAGCTGAAGTGGCATCATCATTATCATCTTCAACAAGAAGTTGAAGCGGCATCATCATTATCTTCATCAACATGGATTAGTATAACATGAACACATCATCATCCTCAATAACAACATGAGGTTGATACAACATCAACAAAAAAAACATCACAGCGCAAAGGCTGGAGCATCATCAACATCAACACTAAGTTGGAAATATTCAGCATGAAGCGAGCATCTCATCAACACCAACACTAAGCTAGAAATCTTTAGCACAAAGTTGGCATCTCATCAACATCAGCACGAAGCTGTAAATCTTCAACATGCGGCTAACATCTCAACAAAATCAACACAAAGTTTGAAATATTCAGCACGAGGTTATAATCTCAACAACATCAACATGAAGCTAGAAATCTTTAGCACTAGGATGGCAGCACAACAACATCAGCACGAAGCTGGAAATATTCAACACTAGGATGGCATCACAACAACATCAACATGAAGCTAGAAATCCTTAGAATTAGGTTGGCATCACAACAACATCAGCACGAAGATGGAAATATTTAGCATTAGGCTGGCATCACAAATACATCAGCATGAAGCTGGAAATATTCAGCACTAGGCTAGCATCAAAACTACTCCCCCTTTCAAGGGAGGTCCTTTTGTATTGCACCAAGATTGTCTCAAAAGTGCTTAAACTTTACATGATATAGAGGCTTGGTCAACACATCAACAACCTGTCCATCCATGCCAACATAATGGATCTTTATGGTTCCTCTTTGCACCATATCACAAATGAAGTGATACTGGATCTCTATGTGCTTTGACTCATCATGGAACACATCATCTTTATAAAACCATGGTTATCACATAGGACCACAGTGGCTTCCATATACAAATCAAATAGATCTGTCAACAACATACCAAACCATATGGCTTCACCACTCATGGAATATATTTCGCTCCTGTCATGCTGAATGAAATACTTGATTGATTCCTACTCTGTCATGAGATCATGGTTGACCCATGACTAGAACAAAATATTGAGGTGATCTTTATGTTAGAGACACTTCAAGCCCAACCTGAATCGGTATAACTACTCAGTATGATGTCATGATATCTAGTATAACAGAGATCAAAATCCAATGTACCTTTAAGGTATCTCATCACATGTTTTTCATCATCAAGGTGAACATATCTGGGTTCTACCAGATACTGACTAAAGGAAAAACATATATTTGGCCTGGTATTCGTCAGATACATTACCGAACCAATAATATGTCTGTATAGAGTAGCACCAACCAATTATGGTGAAGTATCAACCAGGAGATTCAACTTTGTTTCCATGGGTGTGTTCATGGATTTACACTCCAACATATCAAACCTCTTCAGTATTTCAACTGCATACTTCCCTTGGTTAAGGAATATCTTCTCTGGGCTCTGCCAAACTTCGAGACCTAAGTAATAATGCATTAGGTCTTTCGTCAAACTCTATAGTGATATTCTTATGCAATCTGTGATGAGATTCTCTTCATTTTGTCAAGAACACATCATCTACATATAGTAAAAACATCACTGGCTCATCATTCATAACCTTGAGGTAAAGGTTAGAATCAACTTTACTCTTGGTAAAGCCCAAGCTCGTCAGGAAACTGTCAATTCTGCCATATCAAGGTCTAGGAGCTTGCTTCAACCTATACAGATCCTTCTTCAACCAGTATACCTGAGTATTTCTATCTTCAACTTCAGATCATTTTTTCTCATTACATTGTACCAATCTGGTACACTTGCTCAATTGCAACTCAATCTGCACAATCATGTGCTAGCTCTATGTTCTCTCTACAACGCACTATCTGTCTCACTTCCTGGGAGTATGTCCTCTCCTCTTTTTACAATTGTTCCTTCTGGAACTGAGACTCTACACCTGCATCTGCTCTGAAGCTAAGAATGGTTGCTCCATTCTCACTGTGACTGTTGAAATCAGAGAGTAACTCCTCTACTCCATCATGGAAACAACTTCATCTGAAAATAAGAGTGGTTCAATAATTGATATTGAAGGTAAATCTTCTTATTTCCGGGAGGTAACTCTATATTTTATCATAGTCATGTCTCCATGACCCAACTAATGTACTGCACCAAATGCCACTCAATTTCAAATATGGGGATTTCTCCCCTTGCATCTCATACTATTTATGAATCATGGTTGTTTTGGTTGTCTTCATGAATGTTGGAACTATTTCGTCAATTTACTGGAGTAAGTGTATCGTCACAGTCTTCTCCCTCTTGCTGGGAGAATCCTTAGGAAACACATCAGAATTTGTACATCTGCAACATGCTTTATCTGGTGGATCAATCTTGGAATTTAATATTGACTTCTCTTCTAGTCTCATGGAAAAGTCCATATTCTAGTCTTTATGACTGGCTTCCTTTTCTGTCATTGAAACAAGGGAATCTTCCTAGAAGATTTCATATCTCCTAGAATTTTTTTAAGCTACGATATAGTCATCTCATGGCATTTGTATCCCAGTCCTGGAAGTTGTCTCTTCATCTGATCCTTTTTGAGATCAGGCTTACTCTCGATTTCTTTTGAGTCTACAAGGACTTCATCATCTCTTATGGGGTATACCTAGTGTTGAATACCAAGTCTAAATATGAAAATCTGAGTCATACTTCAAGTGAATTATGCTTCTTGTCAAGGTGGATTCATTATCCTTTGAACAGGTCTACTGTAAGTTCTTGTTCTAATGTTTGGTCATCTTTAGAGCCTTCTGCTCCTTACAATCAATCTCCATATGAGATACTCTGGATTTCAAAAGATAGCTTCTTCTTCATCTTCTTTAGTACATGAATGTATATGGTTGTGTACATAGTTTGCTTCATGTCTCATCTAATCTATTGCCTTTTGCAACCTTCACAATAGCTTCCTCAGGGTTATCACCTATGACCTAAAACAAGGTCAACAAAACAACACGCAAGAATAATACTCTTTTGATAATAGTAATTAAAACAATAGCACGAATAATCGTCACAATAGCTCCTTTAGAGATTTCACTTGTGACATGTCTGAAGAAAACATCAAAATTAAGAAATACAATATGAAATGAGATCAACATTCTTCTAGTGTTTTGATCAAACATTCATCCATGGTAACCTGGAACCAACACAAGAAGTTTCTCCTAGAGGAGATGTTAGTTGTATCTAGTAAATGATTACATTAAACATTTATCTCAATATGCTTACATGCTACCAAGTATAATATTTTTCAAAGACTGCTACCTCAACTATAGTGTTTACTTTTAAAGGGGTAGTTATCAACTTTTCATGTGCAACTTTGAATCTTATCAACTTAATTAATCAAACCTGGAACCTGGAGCCTTGTCCTCATGAATGAGTGTGTTTATTTTCTTCCGAGTCTCCTTCACTCAAGATGACGAGTGATTTCTTCAACATGTCTTATGTACTAAGACAATATGTTATCTTGACAGAAGGTTGGGTGAGAGAATGAAATCTATGATCTCAACTTTAATCAATCTAATACCTTAACTTTAATTTTGACCAAAGGTTAGTATGATGGTCATAGTTTCAACATGCAACCTAGATCAAAATAATGTCATAACAAATAGATGCATATCAGAATAATCAAACCCGGGTTGCAGTATTCCTCTAAATGTGTTGTATCTGAGATCCTTTTGGATCTATGGAAAGAGATCCCTTCTCTTGCAAATACCCTTTAAAGCTTAATAGTTTAAACATATGTGAGTACATACCTCAAATAGTGGTGACACCATCTTGTAGCAGCAGTAATAATTACCAACCCTTTAAAACTTCAAGGGTGAATACAACTGGTACTGGGGATGATACTTCAACTAATACTACAACTGAAATTGATTCTAAAATTGCAACTGCAATTGGTACTTTAACTGTAACTTAGGGTTTTATGAGAAAACCCTAATTTTTCAAACTTCAAATTTTGAAATTATGATCTAGGGGATAGATGCGTTGAGCTGAGGCAAGTAAGCTGGTGTAGTCAGATTTCTGAAAATCCAAATTTTATCCCTTGAAACTGAGCTTGCGGAAATATGGACTGGTACTTCTAGTACTGGTTCTGGTTTCCTGGTTTTTCTAGTGCTTTTGGTTTTCTGGTTTTCTAGTTTTTTTTGGTACTTCTGGTTTTCTGGTACTAGTCAAAAACTAGGGTTTGACTTTTCGGAGGCTTTGTCCACTGAAATGGTGCGCTCAAGATGCCAAAAGATTCACTAGGGTAGGGCGCACTTTTCTAGATGGTTTTTAGGCAAAAATTCCTCTCCAACAAAAGCCCTAATTTTCTTGTAGGACAACAGTGACATTTTTCTTTATCCAGTGAAAGATGCTCTCTTCAGTTTATCTCTAATACCATGTTAAGTTTTGAGCTATTAATAGGTTTATTTTCAATTTACTAGATAGCAATAGCATAGGTACGATCACTGAGAGAAACACAATCACAAGATACACAACATTTATCCTCGGAAACCCTCATGGGGGAGAAAACCCAACAAAAAAATCCTTAATATAAATAGCCTATACAATGCCAAGACAATAAACCAAAACACTAGAGAATATCCAACACTGAGAAATGTGCCTCTCTCTTCCTTCTTCTCCCAACTGCAGCTACCAAACTTGCGCACTTGATGAGTGAATGAGTGAGTGAAATAATGAGGCACTGGCTTCATTTATTTATACAAACTGGCAGGTGTTGAAAAGGTGTCTCTTCACTGGGCAGGGCCGACTTGTCTTCTTAGTGGTTAAAACCACTTTAATTAGGCCTGGGGGGTGACTTCTTAATTTTCATAATACAATTAGGGTTTTACCAATCCACAAAAGGGGATTTTCTCAATTACAATGTCCGACGTGATCAATTCACAAAAGGGGTTTGATCTATTTAATAATGACTCAATAATAAATAGAATACTCTTTGCAGTTACAACATTTCAACAGGGTTGACAACAGAAGTTTTAGAATTGCAAAAATACTGAAAAAAACCCTAGTTTTTTAGGTGTACACGGGTTGCAGTGGAGAAGGGTGCATACGTACATGGGCTGGAAATATAACAGGGCACGTACATGTGGGAAAATCCATGAAATATTGAGTTGAAAGAGTGTCAGCTTCTTAGAGTCTAAAATAAATCTCCCAGGAAGGTCTATAGTGATCAAGTACAACATATCTATCTACATATTCAAAAGGTATGTCATATTCTTATGTGTAGTTGGATATTATTGTCTCCATGAGAAATGGTTATGGGAGTTCGAGGTTTTTACCTGGAGAGGGTGTTGGTTGTATGGCACTTTTGGTATGAGTTATATCTACATAAATACAGCACTAATATGTTGGTATTATTCATTGGTTTGTAATGTTGGTTCAAGTGTTGAGACATAGTTGTATTTCTTTGTACATGGTTGAGGGTTTTGATTGTGAATTTTTTTGTATGGTGTGCGGCTACATATCAATAAGGGTTTTATGTCTAGTCCATGTGAGGATTATTACACTTGTTCATGATTGTACTCACATGTATGGCACATGACTAGAGAGACATAGATGCACTTCGTTAGGGTATGTATAAGATGATGTATGCACAAGGCACAACTACAGATAAGACATAGTGACAAGTTGTAGGTTGATGTGACAGAGGAAGAAAAGTGTTTGAAGTTTCAGAGAAGGTGAAAACCCTAGCTTACTAAAGGTGTACACAAGCTACAATATAGACAGGTCACGTACATACATAGGTTGCAGTATAGACATGGCATGTACATACACGAGCTGCAACATATACAGGTCACGTACCTATTGGGTTTTGGTGGTATAGGATGAGTACAGGTACAGGTTGGTTACAAGTAAGTGGAACAGGTTGGTTATAGGTTGTTGGTACAGTTTTACAGTGGTATATCTCACAATGACAGTGTGGCAGTGGTTTCAGCAATTGACACTTATAATTCAGGGCGGTAGGACAGGGCAAGGATATGTGGTTGTAGCCACCTTTCCGATTGTAGTTGTAGAACATAGGGGGTTGTAGCCTCCTTCTGGTTGTAGCAAGATAATTGGGGAGTTGGAGATTCTTTCAAGTTGTAGCCTGGAAATATAGGGGGTCAAAGCCTCCTTCTAGTTGCAGTTGGAGAACAAAGGAAGTTGGTGCTTCTAATGAATGTAATTCTTAAAGACATATAAGAAAAAACATTATGTGGTTTTCTCCCACATTGGGTTTCCACGTAAAAATATTGGTGTATTGTGTATGTGTATGGTTTTTCATTGTTCATGGTTTATTTACTCTACACTTGTTGAATGATAATGGTATATTGATCATAAAAATAAACAACACTTACATAATGTGATTAAAAGGATTAAATTTCTCTATTACTAATTCACTCCCCCTCTCAGTAATCCAACAATTGGAATCAAAGTGGTTCCTTCAGAAATCAGTTTAACCACTGAAAGGTAGATCATGGAGAGTAACAATATGTATAAAAATGGAATACCACAGTTTGATGGACAAAACTATGCATTCTAGAGTAGAAGGATGAAAACATATGTACAAGCACAAGGATTTGAGGTTTGGTAATCAATTATAGATGGATATTAAGAACCAATAGTTTTTCCAACAAATGACAACGGAAGGAAACTTAGTCTGTATAATTCAAAAGACAAAAATTCACTTCTGAATGGTTTTGGTGATTCGGTATATGTCAAAGTTATGCGTTGCAGCTCTGCAAAGGAAATTTGGGACAAACTTCATAATGTTTATGAAGGAGATGCAAAAGTCAAGGAAACAAAGCTTCAAACTTCTAGAGGTCAATTTGAATAACTAAAGATGAAGGAATGATAATATTGCAGCTTACTTCTTACGAGTTGATGAAATAGTGAATACAATCAGAGGATTGGTAGAAGAAGTTGATGAATCTATAATTGTTCAAAAGGTACTAAGATCTCAGCACTAGAAGAAAGAACATATTTGGATTCAATAAGCATGGATGAACTACATGGAATTTTAACAACCTATGAAATGAGAACTGAACAGGGGAATCCAGTTACAAAAGAAGCATCATTCAAAGCATCCAAGAAGTAAAAGAAAAATGGAAAGCAAAAGGAAAAAGAATATAGCAACAATAGTGACATCTCAGAAGACTATGAAGAAGTAGCCAACTTTTTTAGAAGACTGGAAAAAGGAACCGACAGCAAATATAGAGGTAAGATTCCATTGATTTGTTTTAATTGTGATGGTGTTGGTCATTTTGCTAACAAATGTCCCCATAAGAAAAATTAAATAAATGAAGAAGATGATTGAAATAGAAAACAAATGTACAAAGGAAAGAAAACCAAAAAGAAATTATTCAAGAAAAGCCTTTGCACAAAAGAAGATAGCACCTCATCAGACGAAGATGAAGGCAATGGAAGTGAGACAGAAAGGGTTATATTCATGTCAGTAGAAGATTTTGATGAAGAGGGAACTGAAGAAGAATATGAAGAGGCAGAAGTTGACTACAGAGAAGAATTGATGAGTGCCATAGAAGTTATAAAAAGGGAAAAGAAGAAAAACAAGTCACTACAGGCAGAACTAAAAAGAAAAGAGGAATATCAAAGTTCCAAATATGAAGAACTAGAACAGATGATCACCAAATTAAAAATTCAAGTTGAAGAAGACAAACTAATTGAAGAAGCACTCAAAGAACGGATAGAACAAAGAGATAGGATCATTGGAAATTTGGAAGCAAAGATTGTCACATTGAGAAAATATCTTCAAAAGAAAATCATGCAGAACAACTCAAAAGTTTTGGACGATATTATACGCAGTCAAAGGCCAAATCATGACAAGTCCGGACTTGGATACAATCAGATAGAAAAAGGGTCAAGCTCCAAAAAAAAATATCAAGAAACACATCCAAGAAGCTATGTGGAGACAACAAGAGGAGGCAAGAAGTTTTACAAGGAAGATCACAAGGACACTCCTCCACCTTGAAGGTTCAGATTTTAGAATCAACGAAAGTCAAAAACAAGCAGGCCTCAAGAAGAAGAAGGATTTAGAAGAGTAACTCCTTTAAGAATATCTTCAACTCCCAGGTATAAAACTATCTTTTTTGGTTTATGTTATGCATGTAATAATTTTGGGCATAAAGTTGTAAATTGCAGAGAAAATAGCATAAATAGAAACAACTTTGAAAGTCACGCACAAAATGGTTATCCAAGAAGGCCTAGTGAAACACAGAGAAGAAGCTACAACAAGTTTGAATCCTTGAGCACTGAAGTGGAATGCTTTGGACATGTGGCCAAATATTATAGAACGACAATCCCTCCTAGAGAATCACAACAGAATAAAAATAGTAACAGACAGGAACCTCAACAAATAATATGGATAAGAAAGAAAAATCAGTATAACAATGAAGAATGCAAACTCGCTCTACAAGCTAAACACAAGAAATGTGGTTGGTATGTTGGCAGTGGCTTCTCAAAGCACATGATAGGCGATGAGGACAGGTTTCTAACATTGAGAAAGGAAAGAGATGGATCAGTCTCTTTTGGAAACGATGACTCAGCTAGAATAATTGGAAGAGGCACGGTCAGAATTGGAAACAAGGATACCAAGGTAGAAAATGTTCTAATAGTGGAAGATATGAAACATAATCTTCTAAGTGTAAGTCACATGTGTGACCAAGGTCACAAACTTGTGTTTGATTCACATAAGTGCAAGATAAGAAAAGCAGGTTCATATAGATTGGTTGCAACAATTGTAAGAACTTCAAGCAACATATTTGTATTAAGTGAAATTGGAAATGAAAAGTGTTGTTTAGGAAAGGAAGATGAAGTTTGGTTATGGCACAGAAGAATGGGTCACATAAACTTTGATAACCTTGTCAAATTAAACAAAACGGAAGTGATCAGAGAAATACCCTAGATCACAAAGCCAACCAACACATTATGGAAGCATTGTCAACAAGGAAAGAAAACAAAGACCATGTTCAAATCAAAGGAATACTCTAGAATAAGACTACTGGAAATTGTGCATATTGATCTAGTTGGACCAACTAGAATAAAGGGTTTAAAAGGTGAGCAATATTTTATGTTATTGGTTGTTGATTATACAAGGATGATCATAGTTTGTTTTCTCGGGAAGAAGTCAAAAGCATTAGAGAACTTTAAGGTATACAAGGATATGGTTTTAAATGAAATGGATTCAAAATCAAATGTTTGAGATCTAATAATGAAGGAGAGTTTAATTAAAATTAATTTATGGATTTCTGCAGCAAGAAGGAATAAAAACACAATTCTCAGTTTCTAAGACACCTCAACATAATGGAGTTGTAAAAAGGAAGAACAAGACAATACAGGAAATGGCTCGAACAATGTTAATGGATTCCAAGTTGATAGATGTCTTTTGGGCACATGCAGTGCATACAACAATTCACATTCAAAACAAAGTAATGCTCAAAAACAACAGTGATAAAACTCCCTATGATTTTTGGAAAGGAAGACTGGCGAATGTGAAGCACTTCATAGTTTTTTGAATCAAATGCTACATCAAAAGAGAAGATGGTAGAATGAGAAATTTTGATTCTCGTGTGGACAAGGGAATACTTGTTGGGTACTTGAGTACAAGAAAAACATACAAATGTTTCAATCTAAGGATCAATAAAGTTGTGTAAAACATCAATGTGACAGTTGATGACACAGGTGGATGGAAAATAAAGGAAGAAGAAAAAGAGTCAGTGAAATAGGTTCACAAAGAAGAAGCAAAGGATGAACAAGTAGAAGAAGGGGAATATGAAGAATATCATATAAGCAAAGGATGAAGAAGTAGAAGAAGGGGAATATGAAGAATATGATATACAAGTATAAGAAAAAGAACAATAAGTACCTCCAAAGACACCTAGCAAACGAATACAGAAGAATCATCCCTCGGATCAGATTATCAGGAACAAAGATACAAGAGTTGAGACCATAAGAATAATTCATTCACCATAACAACTCCACCTAGAACTCTTATCTTTGATTGAACCAAACAGTTTTGAAGAAGCCAGTAAGGATGAATTCTGGATAAAGGCCATGGATGAAGAGTTGGATAAGATAGAGAAGAATGACACTTAGGAATTGGTTCCAAGACTATGGTACAATAATGTGATCAGCGTAAAGTGGGTCTTCATAAATAAATTGAATGAATATGGACAGGTTACCAAGAAGAAATTTAGATTGGTATGTAAAGGATACACATAGTTTGAAGGTATCGACTTTGAAGAGACATTTTCCCCAGTTACCATAATGGAAGAAATCAAATTGATCCTAGCTTATGCATGCTCCAAGAATACTAAAGTGTATCAAATGGATGTGAAATCAGCCTTTCTGAATGGGGAACTAGAAGAAGAAGTCTACATTGAGCAACCAGAAGGATTTCAGTTGCCAAATAATGAAAATTATGTTTGTAGGTTGAATAAGGCCTTGTATGGTCTAAAACAGGCCCCCGGAGCATGGTATTCTAGACTAGACATATATCTACAACAAGAAGGGTTCAAAAAAGGAAATCTAGACAACAACCTCTACATCAAGGTAACTCAAGATAGTATTTTATTAATTGAAGTTTATGTTGATGATATTATTTTTGGAAGTGATGATGTCAGGTTGAGCTAGAAATTTGCAAAGGATATGAAAAATGAATTTGAAATGTCATTACTTGGATAACTATCCTTCTTTATGGGTCTTCAGATATGTCAAAGCAACCAAGACATTTTTATTTCTCAGACCAAATATATCATAGAAATGATAAAGAGCTTTGGAATGGAATATTGCAAACCAATAAATACTCCTATGCAAACCGGTTGCAAGTTAATCAAAGATGATGATTCAATGTCTACAGATTAGAGGTAGTACAGGTCAATGATTGGTAGTTTAATTTATGTGACAACATCCCGACCAGATGTAATGCAGGAAGTTGGACAGGTGGAACGATTTCAAGAAACACCAAAGGAATCACATGTTCTAGAAGTAAAGAGGATATTCATATATCTCAAGGATACAAAAGAGTTTGGATTATGGTATCCAAAAGGAAAGGATTTATCACTTATTTCCTACATAGATGCAGTTCGGGAAGGTTGCATTGATGACCGAAGAAGCACAAGTGGAGCAACACTCTACTTGGGTGAATGTTTGTTATCTTGGATAAGAAAGAAATGATCATTAGTATCATTGTCTACAGCCAAAGCAGAGTATATTGCAGCAACAACATATTGTACACGGGTTCAATGGATGAAACAAACTCTGACAGATATACAGGTTGAGTATGATGATCCCATTCCAATATATTGTGATAATACAAGAGCCATCAATATCTCAAATAATCCAGTAATGCACTCCAAGATGAAGCACATTCCAATCAAGTATCATTTTCTATGAGAGCAAGTTGTAGATATCCAAAACCACTTCCAAGGGAATATTTTGAGTATCTTCGAGAGAGACTCAGAGTAATTTCTACTCCAAAATGAATTCTTTTGAATGCTTATCTTATATGTATTATATTTACACAAGGAAGCACCTTAAAGAGGACAGCTCAATTTGGGGGATCCTTTTCAGGAAAAGTTCATTCAGAGGAGAAGCCCCAAGGACAGTTTAGTTAGGGGGAGCAGCCTCGATGGGAAGTTGTCGTTTCAATTGATGTCAAAGGGGGAGATATTCATAAGATGCATGGATAGAGAGTTAGATTCTTGGAGAGAGAGCACAGAGGCATGTTTCCAGGGGGAGTGATGGTCACAAGGGGAGCATGAATGATATTACTTCAGTGTTGGATTAGAGTGTTTCCATCAATACCAAAGGGGGATATTGTTGATTAATTGGGTTGGTTTTCATTAATGTCAACCCTTGAAGAAAATACGGTATCAAATCCTGGTAGCTTAAACAATATGGTTAAGGGAATTAATCTTGTTTGATGTATAATGGTATGAATATTAGTATATTTGCATGTAAGACTATTCTAGATGGATAGTACATGTCATTGCATTTCCGATGATATGTGGAATGTCACATAACTCCTCACAGATAGAGAGTTATGGCCTTGTGAAGTTGGAGAACCCTCTTGAGTTATCTAGAAGCCCCTAGAAGGTCAAAGAAGTCAAATTATTCTAGAAACTCCTAGAAGAAGTTGACTAGTCATAATGGGTGAAAATAGGAGTTAATCATGGGTTAAGTTGTTGCAATAAGAAAATAATTAAAAATAAATTACTTAGAACTAGAAGTGGAGATTTTACTATTTATGGATAAAATGGTTATAATTGGACAAGTGGTTAGAAGTGGGTTAAACCTAAAAAGAAGGAAGTTGGGTTAAGTTGGTTAGAAGGTAACCTCTTCAAGAAGCTACATGGAAGTATAAATAAGAGAGAAAGGCTCTACTATTAGCACCTATTGATCACATTGAATATATATTATTGTGTAAGGTTTGATGTAGGTACTCATTGATACATATGAAGTTACAAAAGTCTGAGGTAGCACAAAGGGTTGACGGTGAAAGTTTCGAAATTGCACAAATACTTAAAAAAAACATAGTTTTTTAGGTGTACGTGGGTTGTAGTGGAGAAGAGCGCGTACGTACGCAGGCTGGCAGTATAACAGGGTGCGTACATGTGGGAAAATCCATGAAATCTTGAGTTATTGAGGGTTCCAAGTTCTCAGAGTCTAAAATCAAGCTCCCAGGAAGGTATACAGTGATCAGGGATAACAGATATATCTACATATTCAAAAGGTATGTCATATTCTTATGTGTAGTTGGATATTGTTGTCTCCATGAGAAATGGTTATGGGAGTTTGAGGTTTTTCCCTAGAGAGGGGTTGTTTGTATGGCACTTATGGTATGAGCTAGATCTACATAAATACAACACTGGTATGTTGGTATTATGCATTGGTTCGTCTTGTTGGCTCAAGTGTTGATACATAGTTGTATTTATTAGTACATGGTTGAGAGTTTTGGTTGTAAAGTGGTTGTGAAGTTGTTTGTATGGTGTGAGGTTGCATATCAGTAAGGGTTTGATGTTTAGTCCATGTGAGTATTATTACACTTGTTCATGATTGTACAAACATGTATGGCACATGACTAGAGAGACATAGATGCACTTGATTAGGGGATGTATAAGATGATGTATGCACAAGGCACAACTACAAATAAGACACAGTGACATGTTGCATATTGATGTGACATAGGCAGCAAAGTGTTTGAAGTTTCAGAAAATGTGAAAACCCTAGCTTATTGAAGGTGTACGCAGGCTATAGTATAGACATGTTGCATACATACACAAGCTACATTATAGACAGGGCGCGCACATACGCGAGTTGCAGCATATACAACTCGTGTACCCATTGGGTTTTGTTGGTACAGGATGAGTATAGGTACAGGTTGGTTAGAGGTCAGTGGCACAGGTTGGTTATAGGTACTTGGTACAAGTTTACAATCGCATATCTCACAGTGACAGTGTGGCAGTGGTTTCATCATTTGAGACTTATACTTCAGGGCGGCAGGACAGGGCAAGGATAGATGGTTGTAGCTACCTTTTGGTTGTAGCTGGAGAACATAGGGGGTTGTAACCTCCTTTTGGTTGTATCCATAGAATTGGAGAGTTGGAGCTTCCCTTAGGTTGTAGACTGAAAATATAGGGGGTCAAAGCCTCCTTCCATTTTCAGTTGGAGAAAAAAGGAAGTTGGTGCTTTCAATGAATGTAATTCTTAAAGACATATAAGAAAAAGCATTTTCGTGGTTTTCTCCCTTGGGTTTCCACGTACAAATACTAGTGTATTGTGTATGTGTATGATTTTTCATTGTTAATGGTTTATTTACTATGCACTTGTTGAATGATAATTGTATATTGATCATAAAGATAAATTACACTTACATACTATGGTTAAAAGGATTAAATTGCTCTATTACTAATTCACCTCCCTTCTCAGTAATCCAACAATGTTCACAGCTACTTGAATTTTAGGTGTATGGGTATCGTCAGATGGGGAAGGTTTACTAGTACCTTTCTTAACTCCCACATTTGTTTCTTTATAATTTTTGGTAGTCTTACCTTGAAATGTTTTGATGAAATTCTCATGAATTTGAGGGAGCTTCATAAGCTCGAATAGAGAAATATTGGCCTTAGTTTTTTCAGGTCTTCCAAGACATCATATTCTAACTTTTTCAGGTACTCCAAGACATTATATTCTAACTTTGTGGTGGAATTATAAGTAACAATCATTTTGGAATGAGTATCTGGTTTTTTTTGTGTGTGAGGAGCATTTTTAGGAGTTTCGAAAGGAGTAGGGGTTTCTGAGGAAGCCTTCTTGCTCGCACTTCTAGTGGTTAGAACATGCTAGGACATATGTATTTATTCTATTTATCCTTATTATTCCACTCCATATGCAATTCCACAAAACAAATTCACTTGTTGATGAGGTAATTCATCTGATTCTTGGGTTTGTTCTTATTGTTCCTTTTCATCTTCTTATCCCTCTTTAGATTCAGTTATATTTTCAGTGGCCCAATGTTGTAGGGCTTGAAAATTTTCTTCCATATTAATCCCTTCCAATGCTGACGAAGTTTTTTTTTTTACTAGAGGAGTGCTCTTATCTTTCTTAGATGGAAATTAAAAAAAAATCCTAGTATTAAAGGTGCCTTCCCCATTTTGTTTCTTCAAATCAATCAACTCAATAGACAATTTCTTGACAATTCTTTGGATGGATTCCATATGAATAGACTCGATATATTTATTTTCTTTCGAAGACTTGGTAATAAGGACTTTGGATTTAGTCTTGGATCTATCTTTGGAGGATTCATCCCCTGGGTTTCCCTTTAGACTAAGCATATTTTTTTCAATTTTTAGGGACTCTTGAAAAGTTGCTTCCAAGGTAGCTTTCTATGCATCTTTTACAAACATGGGCAAATTTGAAGTGTAAAATTTGATTGTGATATCTTTAGTAGGTTTGGAAGCCTGAGGAAAACGTTTAAGTAAGGAAAAGAAACGTTGATTGAAATCTTTAACCTTTTCATAGGTATCCATTTTTATTCTTGAAAGATCTAAGAACAAGGTAGTTGTCATTTTATCTTCCCTGGATTTCTTAAGGAAAATAGTCTCGAATATTCTCCAAATAGTTATAGAGTCTTCATATAGGGAGTAGAACCAAGTGGTGGCTTTCTTCTCAAAAGTACGAGGGAATAACCTACATACAACATCTTCGTGTCAAACATTTTGTAGCCTTATGGTTGATAGGAACTTCTTGACATGGTCCTCGGCTTAATATTTCTTCTCTGGATCAAACTTGGGGAGAAAATTTTTCTGGCTACTTAGGTAGGTCATGGAGTACTCCAGGTACGACGACAACATTCGAGAGTAACCAAGGTTCATAATGTTGAGGTTTTGGGTTGTTTCTAGCCATGACTTGCGAATTATATAGAACCAACTGTAAGTTCGCTTCTCCTTCAAACTCACTTTGAGAGTTTTATTCTTCTTTGTAATTCTCTTATAATTCACATTCTTGGTGTGAGAGGGGGGGATTTTGGTAGTGAGGGAGGAATACCACCACCAACAACGATTAATAAATGTTTGAGTTTGAAATCATAGGATTTTGCGATGTCGCTAAGAGCTAAAGGTATATGATGCTCTAGGGTTCCAACGTTAGGGTTTTCCTGGTAAGTTAAAGAGTGGGAGAAGAATGTGTCCTCACTGGGTAGGTTCTCCTGAATTTGAGGTAATGAATAGTCAATAGGGAGATGGTCAGTCTTCCTACTCCACTGTCTAGTTAGAACACACCCAGTGCGTTCATGGGTTTGTCTGACTATGGTGTCAATCTCTGGAATGGTCAGGATAAGGGGTCATGGTGAAGAAAATATAGGTTTAGACAGAGAATGAATATGCTGAGAATTAGTTTGATCAGGCGTGTTCATGAAATATGATGGGGGGTGCAAAGCGTGCTCAAGGTGAGGTTGATGAGAATCACTAGGTTGAGTTGTGTTAACAAGAGGGGTAGAACAGATAAGGATTTGAGCTTTCTTTGCAGCCATTCAGTTTGATGGCCCTCCTTTTAGCGCCATTTCTGTTGACAGGCCTGAAAGACCCGTTCAAGAAGTTAAGGGAGAATGCACGATGGAAGGTATCGATTAGACCCACTATCATTTGGGATAGTGTTTACGACTAGAATATTGTATTGGTTGTTAATCTAAACTAATTATCTAAATATGAATCTGAGAACAAAATGTTCTCAAATGAATTAAAATTCTAAAGAACTAAGTTAGACTAAAATGATTAATTAATGTCCTAATATGCATTCTTATTCTATATTATCCTATCCTAATCAAGAGCAAGCTATAAAAATAAGTGCAGTTACACATAATATCACTTGCACAAAATCAACACATGGAAGAAAGAAATAAATAAACTTAACAATACAATAAGTCAGATACAAATAATTTATTCACCAACTTAATATATTATCATAGCACTTAGTATGAAAATAATGTCAACAATGGACATATAGAAATTAATCTAGAATTAGTTCATATAACTAAATCCACACATTCATAGAAATAAATATGCATAAATAGAATAGTCTCATTCATACACATTTGTACCAAAATTTTCAAAGTGTCTCTTGTTCAAATTCACATACAATAGTAGTACTATCTTGATACAATCTGAGTCCAAAATCCCTCTCTCATTTACATTCATGCCTTTTATAATTATTCAGTGACTATTTAAATTCTCGAGATTCCATTATAAGTAAAAAGCAGTTTATAAAAAGAAACTATTTGCATTCCTATCCTCGTTAGGATTACAAACAAAAAACATGAGACAGGTAGAGAAGTTATGAAAATTGGGGTCATCATGGGTTCTTTTGCATCTCCATCTAGTACAAATATTCATTCCAGAGTGAATAATTGTCCATGATATTCTTTAATTTCTCTGACTGTATCTTTTCAATATCCAATTCTTCATCACAAACCTTGGTGGAAACCTCTTGCTTCAGTTCTTTTGCTATGTGTTTAACGAAATCATGGGTCATAGTGATGAACCTGGCATGTTTCAATAGACATTCTTCTAAGCATTCTTTGTTTACTTCACTTAAATGTTCAATATTCAATCTACTATTCTCCCTGTGCTTCTCCACCTCAACTATCCTAATTTTGGTCGGTGGTGCTTCATCAATGGGGGGCATCAACTGCATCTTGGATTCCTCAAGGAGATCATCTAAACTATTCCATAGTCATTTGCATGCCTTATATGGTGTCTTTTGGACAACTTGGATATCTTCTAACAGGGGATTCCAAGTATCGAAGAATACTTGGTCTTTTATCATTTCTTTTCTATAATAACATGGAAATGTAGCTAGGGGATTTTTGTACATTCCTTCCCAATCGATGATCCTGTCGAAGGCATCATTTTCCTTTTGGTATTGATCCCTGATTATAGCTATCTAGTCTTCAAGTCTCAAATCGTTGTCCTGATTGGACTGCATATCATTTAGAAGGCATAAACATTATTTCTTCTCAGATATAAGCTTTTCATTGAGTTATATTACCTCTCATTTGATGACCTCTAAAGCCAGTTTCGTTTCCCTATTTTATTCGAGGACTTCTTTAAGATTTTCATTATCTCGCTCAAATCCCTTAATGTGAAGGATTTTTTTTTCAAAAGACTATTTGGTTTCATATATCTCAGTTTGCAAACGAGATATCTCATTTGCATGTTCCATCTTGATATGTTCAGCTTCTTCATCGAGCTTTACCTTTATAGATTCCAAGTCTTTCAAATGGGTGTCCTATTCCAATTGTTCTTTTTTATTAAATTCAACATTCATTTCATCCTTCTAGGTTTGGAATGCTCTTTTGAGTTCTTCTATCTTGAAATTATCAACAACCCTCATGGATCTTTCAAATCATGAAGTCAACTCATCCCTTACAACTTGCACAATTTTCTCAATTTCTTCCAGTGCAGTTTGTTGTTTTGCTCAACATATTTTAGGAATTTTGCATAGATATTATCCTTCTGCATTTTCAACTCGGTCTCCAACTCAATGATTCTATTTTTGGCTGCACTTAAGGCTGTGGTAACCTCAAGGATGGATGAATAATTTAAACCTGCAAAAACATGGAGAGCATAAGTTTCTTGTATAGCATTTTCCTTTGAGTGAGGCCCAACTTTCCATTCACCAAATCTTCTTGTAGATGAATTGTATTTAGCATATTCTCCCCTTTTCCTTTTGTTCGACCTTTTTTCGATGCTCTTCATCCTGTCATCATAGTAATAGTCTCCAACAACCACGACGATATCTTCAAAACTCAGAGTTTATGAGGAAAATGTGGTATTACCTGGGATGAAATTGAAGGGGGTGTGTTCATAGGGCTAAATGTTCACTATGCCCAAATTAGGATTTGATGGGTTGCCTAGGGTTTCACTCAATTCCTTTTTCTTATGTTGCTCCAATTTCTCCTCTGCCTTTATTTTAGCTTCTACCTCAGCTATTGCTCTTTCATTTTCTCTTTTCTGGGCCTCATATTCTTCAACAAGTCTTTTGGCCTCTTCTTCCATTGTTTCTTTTTCACTTTATTTTCTCAATGCCTCAGCTTCCTTAGCTTACCTTTTATCTTCTACCTCATCTTGTATTCTTTGATACTCCACATCAACTTTTAGCCTCTTATGCTCCAATTCCTCAGCTTTATTGATCTTCTCTTGCTCTTTGGTGATTAATTTATTTTTATCCTCTTGCAAAAATCTTAGAAACTAGTCCTAATGAAACTTCTTTATTTCCTCTTGTTCAACTTGGAGTTTTTTCCTAGCAGCATCATCAGGCAATTTATGTAATACCTCTTCATAAAACAAAACTCCTTTGAACCCATCTTCATCAAAATATACCACATGAATATTAGAATGGTTAAGACCCATAGAACAACTAATATGACTCACTGCGAGCTCATGTGGGTCATGTCCTTTTTCACTTCTCAGGAATTAACGTAAATCTTGCAGAGCCTTTGCTTCTTTTCTAGCATGTTTTCCATTTAAGCGACTATAGTTTCCTATGTGCAAAGGAAATGGATGCCAAAGTTTTTTACTATTTCTCATGAGAAAGGAAGTAACCCTTGTTCTTATGGTATGATAGGTTATTTCTCTCATTAAAAGGATATCTAGGATAAAGTATGGAAAAATATGACGAGCTCCTATAGTGCCTATACTCTAGCATAGGTATAATATTTTCCTAGATACCAATCAACTACCCCTTTCATCCCAACTCTAGTTTCACTTGAAATTATATACCTTGGGAACCCAAAAATGATAGTGTAAAGAGGATAGAGGAAATGATCACAAATGTCACGGAAACACCTCTTATGATTTATGTTCCAAAGCTCAGAGACATACACATGGACAAGAGGTTGATCTAGATCCCAATTCCATCCAGGGTTGGGAAATGGAATTGAGGAACAAATGGCATCAATTAAATAAGTTGACATGTAGAAACATGGATTTTTCATACATGGTACATTTTTTACATTGAGACATATGTTGAAATTCAATATCTCTGTGCAGTTGAACACTTGTCCTGTCTTCACAATGGTATGGGCCATGGGTAGCCAATCTGTTTGAAAATTTGTGCATTTTTCTTCATTGTATAATCGGTTCAACATTGCTATCAACATTTTGTATGGTGCCTTGAACTCTTGTGTGGGGATAAGCTTCTTCCCTTGCTGGAATTTTTTTTTTCGTCTATCCACCAGTTCTTCATTAACTTGGTTGGGCCTCTGTTATTTTGAGCAAATCCCTTTAGGAATGACTCATTGAGGGAGCACATAGGTCCAAGAAGTTGATATCTTGTACTGACATCTTTAGGCCGCAAAGATGTTATCTATCATCCGGATTTTTTCAAAATTGTGGCAATGCCAAGGTCAAAATGCTTAAAACACCATTGGGTTGCTTCGTTGTAAGGGAATAATGCAGGTCATGCAACTACTAGGTGAATTCCACTCTTCTATATGTTTTGGTATGCTTCGAGGTCTTCATCTTTGGGAGGAAAGTCTCTAGTATTGAAGATTATGTATATCTCATCATATCTCAAGGACTGATCTTCTCCAGTATGAAAGGTCGTATCAATACCTAGCAGACATAATTTTCAGGCATAAAAGTTGAAGCAGAAGGCGCTAAATTCCTGGATCTTCGAGTCATCTAAGTTGCCATAGCTTGTTATTTATATCCCAAAGTTAACATATTGATCATCAGTTATATGAATAACAAAAGGTAATTCAATAATGAATTTCAAAATAACATGAAACCTCTTATTATAGAGAAAACAATGTTTCTAGGGCATTACAGAGTTGGTTAATGCAAAAAGGAGCGACTACTTAGCATATGACGAACATATATGATCTCAATGATGGTTTTAGGGTCATAATATAGGAATTTAATTACCCTAACAAACAAATTGAATGATCAACATACTATGACCAGTTCAAAGCCAAAGCATCATTGTGCCATTAATGTGATTTGAAAGCCCAGATTACCCAAAGTCGTGTATCATAGTGAAAAGGGGAAAAAAATTGAAATTGTGGTCTTCGAAGCCATTGCTTTCGGAGGAGAGACATTAACAGAGTAATTTACACTCTGATACAAAGGTATCAAAGAATATTCCATTATTGTCTTTGATTTGCGTGTCGAAAGTTTAGGGGCGCAGATGGTCATAGTATAAGTCTTTCGGAGTCATTTATGTCGGAGTGAAATATTTTACAATTGTATTCACACTTCGATGCAATAGAATCAAAGAATGTTCCCTTTTTAATATCAATTCTTGTGCCAAAATATTAGGAATGTCGATGGTTAAGTATAAGTCGTTCGGAGTCATTTCTGTTGGAGTGAAACAAGTCTTCCTTTTATTCACACTCTGATGCAAAATCATCAAAGAATATTCATATTCTTATATTGATTTCTGTGTCGAAAGTCAAAGTTTGAAAAAGGTTAGGGGCGTGTAGTTGGAGCTTATCGATCGGTGTTCAAAAGATTGGGGAAGTTTCATAGCTCCAATGAGAAGGGTATCGAAGAATATTCCCTTCCTCGAGAAGGGTTTCACAACTCTCTCCATTGCACATTACATATACTTCAACCACACATGTTTTTTATCTATCCATTTCATATACTTGAAGAAAGGAGAGATCCGTCTACCCTATTGCATATATTTCATGTTTTTTATCCCAATCCTCGTTATGAAGAAGCAAGGCACTATTCATGTTTTTACAAACTAATTTCATGATCTGAATAAGAGAATTACCTGACACCTTTCATCGATCAAATTATTGATGAATGTGTTGTCCACAAGGTCCTATCCTTCATGGATGGATTCTCAGGATATAATCAGACCTAATTTCGGCCTTAATACCAATACAATACTATCTTCACCACTCCATGGGGTACCTTTGCATACAAGGTTATGCCATTTGAGTTAAAAATTGTTGGAGTCACTTTCTAGTGTGCCATGTCATATTATTCCCATGATTTGGTACATGTCATTTGAGACTATCTCGACAATCTCACTGCTTGCTCAAAGAAAAGGTTGCAACACTTAGAAGATGTGTGCATCATCTTCCTTCGGTGTCGCAAGTACAACATATGCTTAAACCCTCTTAAATGTGTCTTTGTGTGCCCATTGGTCAAAATTTGGGATTCATAGTCTTCAAAGTTGGCGTTACTATGGAACCCTTTAAGGCTCAAGCCATTACTGAGTTACCTCCCCCTCACAATTTATGCCAATTGCAGAGCCTACAAGTGAAAGACAATTGCTTGCATCATTTTTTCCTAGAATACACCACCACCACTCATGGTTTTCTATGGTTGTTACAATCCGACATACCCTTCGTATGGGGTGATCATACCCAACACTCTTTCAACATGTGAAAGCATGCCCTCGCTTCCACCCCTTTAATTAGTTCTCCCAACTTTAATAAGGATTTTATCCTTTACATTTCCACTTCACCCTTTGTTGTCACTGTAGTGTTATTTTAGGAAGGGCTTGATGGATGTGAGGATGTCATCTACAACATGAGTAAGAACCTATCGACACCCTCCTTGTCTTATTCCAATGAGAAGAAGTTTTCCTTATCAATTGTTTTCTCTGTTCAAAAGTTGTGTCATTACATTTTGATGTGCAAAACCAAGGTGGTTACGAATTCAAACCACATGTCCTTTCTATTGAGTCGATGGGTGATCGATGGGAAGTATTCATATTGGATCATTATCCTTTAGGAGTTTGACACAGAATTTGTCACACCCAAGGGTAAGAAATCCTTATCCCTTGTTGAGTTCATTTTTTATCTCCCAACTGGTGCATATAACTTTCCCTTGAATGACAATTTTCTAGATGAGAATTTGTTTTCCATATCTATAAAAAATCCTTGGTATGGTGACATTCTAGTCTATTTGAGAACCTAAAAATGTATTCCTCATTTTTCCCATGACAATCGATAATGTATTCACCACCAGGCCCCTCTTTATCTCCTCATTGGAGATGATCTCTATTGTCAAGAATTCAGTACCTTGTTAAATCATTGTCTCACCCATGATGAGGTGGATTTGGATTTAAATTATTGCCATGGTAGTGCTTGTGGTGGTCACCTTTCGGGGATGACTAACACCTAAAAAATCATGTGTGCAAGTTATTTTTGGCCTTCTCTATTCACAAATTGTATTCAAGAAGTTAAGTATTGTACTAACTCTTATCTTTATGCCCCTAAGGCATGGACCCCTTCAACCCTATTGCACCTTGTTATCATAATCAATCCATTTTGCAAATGGGCCATTGATTTCATGAAGTGTAACCATCCCTCTTCTAGTGGTCATAAATACATTATTGTGGTTGTCAATTAATTTATGAAATGTGTCGAAGCCATGCCAATGTTCAATAACAATGCAACTATTGCGGCTTGTTTCTTTTTCAACCATGTTATAACTCACTTTCATGTCCTAAAACAATTGGCTTCTGACCATGGCCAACACTTGAAATATGAAACCCGGCATGAGCTAGCTTCACTACAGGTTATGAGCACCAATATTCATCGTCATACTATATGTAGGGGAATCACCAAGTTGATGCCATCAATTTTTATACCAAGATTTGCCTCACCCTATGCAATCTTGCACAAAGGGCCTTATTCCATTTCCCTATGCAGACTTATCTTCCCCATTGATAAAATCCAGAGACAAAAACTAATATTTTTCCATGTATACACATCTTTCACACTATACAACATGCGTATACACAGGCTGCTCCACTACATCAAGATTTGTGCCATAAAATGAAATTAAATGTCAGGTTTCCATGTCACGACAGGAGATCTCTGATCCTTGGCCTTCCATATACTGGAAATGTTCTGACTCGGCCCTTCAATTCCATTTTGAAGGCTATACATGGGCCAATTTCGAGCTATGGAAAAGGAAGAAGAATTCAACTTTGAGAGCAAAGTTACTCTGTAGAAATTATTTACTTCATATTGAGTCTACATCCCTTTGTCCTTTAAGTCTGAACACAATGTTCATCACCCAAGCTATTCCATTATTGATTGAGAACCTCATTGTTTCTCTCTTATGATATTGTCTTTGGTGGAGGCCCAGTTGGAAGGAACTTAGTTTCTCAGTTCTGAACCGTGCTGACATAGAAGTCTATAATATTTTCGCTTATGCTAATCATTTATAAAAAGAAATACTCCTTTCTCATCCAATTGATATCTTGCAAATATATGAGTTATTATCCATGGGCGTATTTGTTATGTTTATTAATGGATTATGCTATCTAATATGCTAACCTTTTATATTATCACCATATGATTTCTTTTCTTGTTTGTTGAGAACTTGTTGCAGGTATATAGCTTTGAGTCAAAGTGCTCGACGGTGGACTTCTTCGAACATATGGACGAGGTAGGCCTATTTCTTATCTCACTTGCATATTGGTTTATATATCATATTTCTGGGATAGAGTTGATTTATGCAGTCATTTCCGTCTGTTGTGGTCTACCCTATCCATAAAGAGATTTTCCTCATAATAGAATTGGCGACCATACTGGGGATTGAATCTTCTTTCTTAGGGTTTGGAGTACTTTTCTCCTTAGATTTCTCTCATTTCTATTGTGGTTCTTGTTGTATCATTGCTTGACAGTTCCTGTTCACTTTGGGTCTGAGTTTTCATCCTTTCTCCATTTCCTAGCCTTGTTTTGAAGCATATACGTGCCTTTTACCTTGACAGTCACGTACATACCATGGTTGTCTCACTGCAAGATGCATATATACCCTTTGTTTACCTGAAATGTCATGTACATTACTTTGCCTTGTTTGTTGGGTCTGGTGGTTGTTGGGTGGGGTTTGATGTTTGATGATTATTCTTAGGTCTCTGTAGTTCCTGTTGAGTGCTTGTGGGATGACAAGAAACCCTCTTTTGGTTGAATTTCTGGGCGGAGTCTTTCTCATCATCTTTTCATTTTTTATTGTCCTTGTACATTAGGCTGGGTGTTTTGTTGCTTGGTAGGCTGCTTGAGTTATCTTTTTCTATACATAGTAGGGTTATATATCAAGTTACTTTTTAGTCAATGCATTTTCAGTTTTGTTATATTGAAAATACAAAAAAAAATAGGCATTTTGCATTCCTTGGCATTTTTGTCTTTTGGAGTCTTTTTCATTAGCTTAGTGCATATAGTGAAAGATTGCATTTTACTTCATAATTGCAGAGTTGAATTGGAAAATTGCATTGGTTTTTAGAAGCATATCATTCATTGAAAGTTAAAGTTAAGACTTTGCATTATTTGCATATTTACTTTTCTTGCAGAGTCATAACATCATGAGTTTCACTACCATAACTTTTTGAGTAATCACGACCACTAAAATTAATACTATAATTTAAAATTGATTAGTCACGATTTTATTTTCTAGGGTGCACAAACTAGCTTAGGATTTACTGCCTTGGAATAGGATTTTGTGAGTAAACTTCTCTAAGGAAATTAAATCAACATATGTGTTTGAGTAAGGGAGTGGAGAAATCCATTGTATAATTGGTAAGATCGGGAGGCTTCGCTCACACTGGAGTTAATCATGAGGTCACGCAAAATTGGTTGAAGAGATATCCCCCCGATATCTTCCTAGCCTCAGAGATATTTCTGGGGATCTATTCGTATCTGGGGATCTTTCTAGTGCCTTTACCTCCATGAGAGGCGGTGCTTTCAAGGTTTTGGAATTTGCTACCCTACCCATACAGTTGACTTGACTTATGACTGCTCACTTGTGCATCAGTTATACATTGGTTTATTAGTTTCTTGACTTAGGTGTCTCATAGGTTACTTACAGGGGTTATTCTGTAGGTACCCTAGGTCAGATAAGGGTCGGACAATACACAAATTTTATGGAGGATTAGCTCTCCAGGGGGATCTGACAGACTATTTTTTAATCCCGCAAGAGCCCTTATAACTGATTATGTTACCTCTGATCTTTAGCAGGGAATCTCAGGCCCCTCTTGGGCGAGACATACCTTATTTAGGGAGGGAGGTCACTCAGCCACTTTACCCCATTTTCATGTATATTGGTTGTTTGACTTTTGGTGTGCTCTTTGATTACTAGTTGGCCTTAGGATATATTTTTTATCTTTAGAGTCTTAAGTCATCTTGGAGTCAAACTAGCCTCCCCGCCGATCCCATCGCTTGTTACAGTTACCATCGGATTTCGAGTCTTTACCTTCTAAAAGGCATAGATTTATTAGGCATGGTACACACACATCCACTGTTCAGACTTGTGATTCTACCAAGATGAGTACTAACCCTAGTCTTCATAACACTGGGAGCCCTTCGACTCCCATACCTACTATAGTTAATGGCACCCCTTCGACTCCCATACCTACTATAGTTAATGGCACCCCTTCAACTCCCATACCTACTATAGTTAATGGCACCCCTTCGACTCCTACAACCTCAAAGGTTGTAGTGTCATAGGAACCTATCATTACTATGGATAGACCTATAGTGAATGCTCAATATACCACCTCGAACCCTTTTGCATCTCTTGGTCACTCACCAAGCTATAATGTTTAGTCCATCCCTATGGCTTCTAGTCCTTTTTCTTATGGTATGACCAACTGTACTTCACAGTTTTTGAACTCCATCCCAGCTGCTAGCCCTAATGCTATCATTGGGCTTGGGGGGAGTACACCTCCCTACACTCCTTTTTCATTTGGTGGATCTCAAATCCCTCAAATGACTCATAATATGGGAGGCATTCATGGTTTTAACCTTGGGTCCAATCCTCCTACTTCTGGGTGGAACAACCAGCCTGGCGGACAAGCTTCAGCTCAAGTTTCGTCCTACAACCCTACCTCCTTGGTGAAGATTCTGACTAATACATTTGGAATGTAGAATCCACCTCTATCCTCCGGATTCCAACCCGAAGGAGGTCAGTTTCATGCCATGGGAAACCCCCAACCCGGATCCAATCCGGTTGGGGGCAATTTCTATAATCCTCAACAGAACATTTATGTTGGAATGATGTCCAACCAACATTTTATGAATCATCTTGGAGGAGGGCCTTATAATCCCATATAGGGCCATGGTGCTTACTAGAACCCTAGATGGCCTATAATTCCTCAAGAAAAATCTTTCCCAGGAGCTTGGGGCCAAATGTCGCAACCCCGTCTCCCTTTTCTGGCCACGCTTAATATGCCAGACTTGTCTAAGTTAATGAACGACCCTGTGAGTCATGATACTACATGGCCCCCCATCCCCACCAAGCTTCCTTTGGACATCTCCAAGTTCGAGAGTAATAATGGAGAGGATCCTGGTGATCACGTCAGTACCTTTCACCTATGGTGCTCATCAAATTCCCTTAATGACGATTCTATTCGATTAAGATTATTTCGACACACCCTCATCAAAGTTGCTACAAAATGGTATATTGAGCTACCTAAGGGGGCATATGGTACTTTTAGTTAGTTGGTGTTGGTTTTCCTTAACCACTTCTAGTTGCCCATTCGTTACGATGCTGGCCTAGAATTGTTGTCGACTTTATGCCAGGATATTTCCACTCATATCTCGGACCGTATCTAGGAGTGGCGTAGATGGAAGAGGTTGATTAAGACCCATATACCCCTGGCCATTATTTTAGAATGGTTCCTTAAGTCTTTACACGCTCCTATCTTGAAGGATGTTGCTACTTCTGGGGTTACCACTGAGGAAGAGGCGATCTTTAGAGCCCAACAGTTAGACTTGATATATGCTCAGTCTGGGATGTTATACCACCTTCTTCTGGACACACCGTGGTCAACTTACGACCCTAGAAAAAACCTCGAACCTCATGTTGATGGCATTGTAGGTGCCGCCAATGTAAATTCCGCAGACTCAGTGATAAGCCATATGAAAGAGTTGTCTCTTAACCAGTTTGCAGGAGGGACAGCTTTTTTTGTGTCTTCCAACCCCACTCAGTCGACAGATGTACACTCCATGCAATCGTCAGCCAACCTAAATGGTAACCAACAACCAGGAGGGAATAAGAAGAAATTATGTAATACTTGTAAGGGTGGGAAAAATGGTAATAAAACCAAGGACAATGGTAATAATGAGAAGACAAATGATAATGTTGGAGAGGGAAAACGAGAAATATGTAAGGTGAAGTTTCCCTATAATATTTGTACAGATTATCACCTTACCCATTTATGCCCCAGACTTGCAGAAGTTATGAGGATATTATCTCTACCGCCCGTCGTGCTAACAAATACATTCCCACATAATCAACACATGGCCTCGAGCTCCTCAAATGCTGAAAATGTGGTTGGTGGGATTCAAAACCCGTCGTTGCAAGATGGAAACCATTTATGTATCAATATGGTCGATGCAAAATTTAATGTAGCCACTCGATATCGAGATTATAGCTCTTCACAAGCTATTCCTAGTCTAGAATATCCTCCTCCTCCTCCAGAGATGACCTTACAGATTGAGAAACTAGAGCCACCACCTCGTATTCTGAAAGGAGTACTCAAGCTCTCTACCCACAATCCAAATGCTAGATCTGCCCAAAACTACTCTATTGTTGAGGACTTGGGTCAAAACCCTTTTGCAATGTCGGCTTTGGAGGTACTCCAGACATGTCCTTCACAAAGGACTGCCTTACTATCTACTTTAGGAGCTTTAGAACCCAGTGGCTCAAAAGTTATCAAGTTTGACGTCAGAGATGTGAAGCCTCGCTTTCATTACCATGTGGCTTTCCAAATCCTCGTGGAATACTCAAAGTATACCATCAAACATGCAGTTGTTGATGAAGGCGTTGCTACGTGTGTGATGTCCCTGATCTTTTGGAAAGCTCTCGATTCTCTGACTCTTTCCAAGTCATCAAACATGTTGACTGCTTTTGATGGTCATTCCTTCCACCCTCACGGTATTCTTCCTACCTTTCTGGTCCAAGTAGATGGGAATACGATAGAGATGGAGGTAGAGGTAGTTGATGTGCCTCTTGATTATAACTTGTTACTAGGACGCAATTGGACCTATGTTATGGTTGTCGTCGTATTGTCCATCTTTCATACACTTTGTTTTCCTCATGAAGGGAAGATCATGACGATTGATCAGTTATCCTTTGCGTACTCTAGTCCTAATGCATCTATTGGATCGTCGATTCCTATGATCGACAATTCTTAGCTAGCCACTGAGAATATTGGTGTTGGAATGTATTCTTCCCTTATGGGTACTTTCGACTTCACGGTATCGAGCCACCATGTTTACGCCTTGTCCAGTAGGCCTGCCTCGACAGGGAGGTCCATTCCTTTCTGCACTTCCTATTTTAGTGATCCTTGGAACCTACCTTCCTCGACTACGTCTTGTGAGAGTCAGCCACACACTAGCATTATATCACCAACCGCTGCAAGTCATGCTGGGGGCACAAATCTAGTCATTTGTAGTCACACTGCACACACATCACCAACCTCTGCTAGTCATGTTGGGGATTCATCACCAACCTCTTCTAGTCATGTTGGATATTTGTCACCAGCCACTGCAAGTCATGCTAGGGGCATTCATACGATTGAGAAGCCTAGACGTGTAAGACATAAGCCCAAGATCCTTTGTAGGCTTTGCAAAGGAGATCACCTTACTCATTTGTGCCCTGCTACTATTGTGGTACAAGAAGTGTGGTCCTTTCTAGGGGGCCCTTCGAGTTCTAAGTCATATTTGACTTCCCCACCCTCTTTGGTTAATACAACAGTCATGCCAATGCAATCTTTGGCAGAAACCCCTCTTCCTTTAGGGGTTGATGCATCCCCTGACCTTGTTGTCTCACATCATGTTTAACCAGTGGTCGTGTCGATGCAATATTCAATCGACACCACTTCTATTTTTGGGGGTAATGCATCTCTTGACCTTGTTGTCTTACATCTTTTTCAACCAAAGGTTGAAGAAGTGGTCATGCTGATGCAATATTAGGCTGACCCCACTCTTATATTAGAGAGTGATAAGCCTAAGTAAGGGACATTGACGAAGCAATCTTCGGTCAATCCCACTCTTCTTTTGAAGGGTGATGCACCCTTCTACCATGTCCTTAGAATTTCTAGTTTTGTACCTTCTTCACTAGGGAGCATTCCAGTCTCTTGGAGTATGCTCCCTCCAAGTCCTAGAGTGGTTTCCCTTTATTGGAATAATATTGTAGAGCCTCGACTTCCTTCTTCTACACTCTTCGATATAGGGGGCATTCTTTGATATATTGTAGATAAGGTAACCTCTGCAAGTATTTTCCTCAACTTGGAAAGCTTTGGGTTTTCCCAAGATTGTGTCAGCTCTTCATAAGTTATTTTCCTTTCACAGAAGTCCTGCATGGGAGCCTTGGCCTCCCCCATTACATGTTTCTTAACAGCATCCACGAGTCTAATTTAAGCTCTTTTTCGACTTGTCTAAAAAGAGAAAAGATTGTTGAGTGAATTTGTCCCTTTCACACTCGCTAAATTGGACTTGAAAGGTCGTGAGTCTTAGTTAAGCTCTTTTTCGACTCGTTCAAAAAGTGAAAATATTGCCGAGTGATTTTCCCCTTTCACACTCATTAAATGGGACTTGAAAGGTCGTGAGTCTTAGTTAATCTCTTTTCCGAATCGTTTTCAAAAATCGAAAATATTGTCAAGTGAACTTGTCTCTTTCACACTTGTAAATTGGATTTGAAAAGACGTCTATTTGGCACACGTTTATCCCTTGCAGTATTGAATCTATAGTCAGTTCTCCTTTTTTTTTATAAATCATTTGTCTCTGTAGTTTTTCATCCTCAACCAAGCATAGCCTTGTTTATATCCTTCGCAATTTGACACCCTATACCTAGGAGGGAACATTCCCCCTAGTGTCCATCTCCCGCATTCATTTCCATGCATTGAGCATAGGTATGTTCCACTGTTGGAACTAGTTTTGCTTACTTGCGACACTTGTTTCCTCCTCTGTATCATAGCATTCATTTTTCTATGAGAAAAAAAAAAAAGACAGGCAGAAAGGGAGTATTATCTTATAGCAGCAACAGTTGTGTCACCTTTGAATAGAGCACAAAGTTATTGAGTCCATTCATCATCATAATTTTGGGATTAGCATGGCCTTAGGAAGATGAGTTCATTACAGAGTATTCTCTACCAACTGGTTACTCTTCTACTCCCTATAGAGAATTTCATTGATGCATCTCATGCTTTCATCATTGGGTCTATGCTGTCAGAGTCCTCCATATGTCCCATGCTCTTGTTCAAAGGAAGTCTATCAACCTGTGTCATCCACTCCTTAGAACTCTTGACTTTTCATGTCAACCTTACCCTCAGTTTGTCTTAGAATCACATGATATTGTATTCCTATCATGCACCCTAGCCCTATTCTCATCATTGGTAGGTAACCTTGAACCCATCAGTCGACATTTCATCATTGGTCGTTGACTGGGTAGTTTTCCTTGTGTTCGACGAAAATAAATCTATTCACACATTAGTATTCATGTAGTGTCATGGATGTTATTAGCCTTATTGGTGGTTTCCTCACCTTTGTCAGCAGTTTTCATCATTGTTTGTTATTCAGAGGGTCTTTTTTGTGTACCGCTTTCACTTGGCACATGCGAAAGACGCACATGGTCGTTGGTTCGTGAACATGTTCTTCGTCTGATTTCCACCAAATTATGAAGCTTATTCTTTGTACCTAATGCTGACTGATGAGAGATTCCTTAATTCTCTCCTTTCAGTCGGTCTCTTTCCATCGACTTCGGCTCATTTATTCTGGAAACATGACCTAGAGTCTTATGAGTACCTTGAATCTTGTAGTCATTAGTGGTAGGCTCTCTCACCATCGACAGTTGGGAATACATCAATGTCTCCTGATCAATGGATTCTTCAGGTGTTCAACAACGACTCCTCTATTCACACTTGTAAGAATGTACTCAGTGCATTGATACCTACTTTCATTATTGGTAGGTTGTCTCGCGTTTGTTAACGGTATACCTCAATGACCAGTAATCAAATGATGTCTCATTGTGTTTGACTTCAAATCCTTTATTCACATAATGTAGACTTGCACCCTTGGCAGATTACGTAGAAGACTTGAAGACATCACTATGTGGTCACAAATTTCCTGAGCTATTGCTTCCTTTTCATTGGACCAGTACCTATATGACTTCAATGATCATAGGAGATCATATTGTACTCCATGGTATACAGATATCTTCAGATTGGTTTTGAGACTGGTTCTACTGGGCCTTGTTCGTGACTATGACAACTATTGGCATGTAACCGCATTTGTATTTGCCTATTCATGGCCACAGACACTTGTTTGGTATATTTTCACATGGATCTGCAGTGTAATTTTATTGGAAGCCATGTATGCAAAGTCAGTACATGATGTAATGAGAAACAAGTTTGTCCAACTAGTTCCCTACCACTCCACTTTTGGGTTGTTTATAATGTATTTCGGCCATCGCAGATACTCCTCTCACCTCAAACATTAGGGGGAATCTGTTATAGCAAGATTTTCCTCACCCTATACAATATTGCATAGAGGGCCTTGTTCCATTTCCCTATGCAGACTTATCTTCCCTGTTGATAAAATCCAGAGACAAAAATTAATATTTTTCCACATATACGCATCTTGCACACTATACAACATGCATATACGCATCTTGCACACTATACAACATGCATATACGCGGGTTGCTCCACTACAGCCCACGTACATCGATATTTGTGCCAGAAAATGAAAATTAAATGTCGGGTTTCCATGTCATGACAAGAGATCTCTGATCCTTGGCCTTCCATATACTGGAAACGTTCCGACTTGGCCCTTCAGTTCCATTTTAAAGGCTATAAATGGGCCAATTCTGAGCTATGGAAAAGGAGAAAGATTTCAACTTTGACAGCAAAGTTACTCTGGAGAAATTATTTACTTCATATTGAGTTTGCATCTCTTTGTCCTTTAAGTCTGAACATAGTGTTCATCCCCCAAGCTCTTCCCTTATTGATTGAGAACCTCATTGTTTCTCTCTTATGAGCTTACCTTTGGTGGAGGATTGAAGTGGTGGAGGCCCAGCTGGAAGGAACTTACTTTCTTGGTTGTGAACTATGCTTACATGGATGTTTGTAATATTTTTGCTTCTGTTGATCATTTATTAATAGAAATACTCCTTTCCCGTCCAATTTATATCTTGCAAAGATATGAGTTATTATCCATGGGCGTATTTGTTATGTTTATTAATGGATTATTCTATCTAATGTGCTAACCTTTTATATTATCACCATATGCTTGCTTTGCTTGTTTATTGAAAACTTGTTGCAGGTATATAGCTTTGAGTTGAAGTGATCGAAGGTGGACTTATTTGAACATCTAGATGAGGTAGGCCTCTTTATTATCTTGCTTACATATTGGTTTATATAGCACATTTCTAGGATAGAGTTGATTTCTGCAGTCATTTTCGTATGTTGTGGTTTACCCTAGCCATAGAGAGATTTTCCTCGTAACATCAATAAAATCCTTAAAACCATGCTTCAGTGAATGGTTTATAAACATAAAACCAACTCACATCACATGCACTTCCTATCCTTATGGACCTATAAGACATCCGTTAAAAAATCCTCTGGGTTCACACCCTTTCATCTCATCCATGGTGAAGAGGAATTCTTACTGGTTCAGTGCCAAATCCCCTCCCTTAATTTAGATATCAAAATCCTCCTTGATAACACTCCCTTATACTAGATACTAGTAACTTTGGAACACACCAATGAAGACCGTCATATTGCATTGAAAACCATTGAAGTGGCCAAAAATCATTCTACATACATAGAATGCTACATACATCCAAAACTAGGGGCATAAGTCCCACAAAACTACTTGTTCTCTCCAACCCCCTCAGATGGAGGATCATGATCTAATGGAACCATGTCCCCACTAGAAATATCTCTAACAAGCTAACCTACCACCATTGATATGTGTAGAAGTGGGTTCTAATGGGGTGGTTCCCCTGTACATGCTACTACGTAAGCACCATTGAACTTATGCCACCATCGGTTGGATACTTTGGTTAGTATTAGAAAAAACAATTGTCTGAGATCCTCCAAGATTCAATCTCTATCCACTCTAGTCCTAAGCCTCAATGGACCAACCTCAATACACTCTCATGTCATCTTGTGGGTAGTCTATCTTGTTGGCCTCATCGACTATATGCAATATCTGCACATTGCATATAGTCAGTGATTAGTACCATATATTGTAACATTATACTATATGAAATTAAAAATAGATTGGTGACCCCACACTTGCCATCAAGCCCCCATGCTTAACCTAGTGGGAGGGGTAATTTTAAATCCCCAAGATAGTTCATCCCCTCGTAGGGATATTTTCCTCAAGATGGATTGTGAGCTAATCCCAATGTCCAAAGAAGTCTTCTTTGAACATGTTCCCTATCCCATTGCCTCCTCTCGATATCAATAATTTACCCTAGTGTTGCATCCTTGGCTCCTGAGGACCCCCATCATAGATATGGACATGTGGATGGAGTGTGTGAATCCTCTCAAAGAAGAATGCACATATGATCATCTCGAAAGAACCATTACCTATTGATACCCTTTGAAAAGAGCATATTAGGTTCTTTAGTATTGTCAACATCGTTTGGGCTCACCCATAGTAGGTCCCAACCATAACACTCTCCACTTATAGCATCATATCCCCTAATATCTGATGGGGGGCATGGATCCCCAAAATGCGGACCATCGTTGCAACAATGGCTTATGTCTCAAGTTTCTCTAGGTCCATGATCTAGATGGACCCATCCTTGACCCTTGCAATAGAAATTAAATGGGTCTATACAAATTCATCTAGCCTCCTCCATTGAGGTATCATTGGATGAGTATCCCCCAGAATTCCCATTGGAGGGATCCCTATCAAGAAATATATGTTCTAGATTGCAATCTCTATACCCTATCCTCATAACATGAGAGCTCATGCATGTACATACTAGTATTGTATTATGTGAGAGAGGATTCCCTCACCAACTCTCATCAGTGGGTTTTCGATGAATTTAAATAACCCTTATTGAGCTAGGGCCCCTTAAACCACCTAGTTTGTACTCACTACAATTCATAATTCTTCAAATTCTTGTTCCCTCCACAACACCTTGAAATCATCCATACATGCACAAAACAATATTTTGTCAATAATTTGTACCATGTACATCAAATACAAGGTCCCTACTCTCCCCCCCCTTTCAAAATTGCACCTTCCTAGCAATTTTGGGCCCAAAAAGCCATTTCTGGCCAGTGCGGAAAATACCCCATTTTTTTATGCTAAACCATGCAAAAATTGGGGCTTGTTCCTACACTCCTAGCACAAAAATTGGGCCCATTTTCTATGATATCTCTAAAACATTTACCTAGGGTCCCCCGAGGGTAGCCCAAGAACTAAACTAAAAAATTAATCCACATAATTTGACAAGTAATATTAGGGAACCTACCTTAAAGTCACTTAATTAAATTCCCACAATCATATTATCTATAAGGATCTCACCAAGATTAATAGCCTCCTACTCCTCTCCAACTTCAACATACACAAATGCACAAAAGAATTGGAATTTGGGTATTTAGTGATCCAGGTGGATATTGGTGGCCACCCACCTTTTCCAACCGGCTCAAAACAATTTTTTGGCAATTTTGGTAATTTACTATTTTTAGCAGTTTTTAACTTCTGAGGCCATTTTGAGGGCCTAAATGAAGGTTTTTTGGGATCGAGCTTCTCAATGATATATGATGTCTTTAATTGAGCCCCCAAAATGAATCTCCTCGACGATACCTTTCCACCGAGCTATCATGCACCCCAAACAGAGGTCGTACGCAAAAGTTATGACCCCAGGAAGTAGATGTACTAACTTACCCAAACGGGGCCCACATGATTTTTGGCAGGTTAGGTTTTTGGATGTCTAGGGTTTTTTACATTCCTGTTTATTTTAAAAATTCCTTCAGAGCCTCATTGTAACTATCTTCTTGTGAATGAGCACAGCCGTCACATCTCTTCTTAGAGATAAACCGCCACCATTCCACCAAGCTTGTTTTTCGCTGCATTTTACAGTTTCAGCTTATTTCCTTATTGAATAGAAAACCAATTTTATTGTATATCTATTATTTTGTGTTAAGAACTTGTTAATAATATGTATTCATTTCATTCTTCTAATAAAATATGGATCAATGGTATCAGAGTGGTCTACTCCTTCTCTTCTTAATGCATGTCCCCAATGAGGTCGGAGTACAAAGAGTTGGGTCTCGAGCTTGTTTCTCTTGAGGAAAAAAGATCTCGCACACCCAAGTGGCCTCTCATGGTAGGAGAAAATAAATATGATGGGACGGGAGATCCTTTCAAAATGTTTCTTTAGGAAACCCTCGTGCAACAAAGGAACGAGATGATGGATAGTTTCACGCAAATCCTTCGACGGCTACCAATAGGTGACGCATCTTCTTCGAGTGGAGGCATTGCCCCCTTCAAGGTACAAATAAACTTCAATATTCCTATATTTGAAGGTTACATAGATGCAAATGTTGTAGACAAGTGATTGAATCTACTAGAAGGGTATTTTTTTGTCCATAACTTTTCAAGTAGAGAAAAGATTACTTCTGTGCTCCTCAAAGTCGTTCCCCATGTCAAATATTGGTGGGAAACTTTCTGTGAGCAAAAGGAAACAGAGGAACCCTCATTATTTACAGTCAAAACCACCTGGGAATCCTTCATGGATTTTATTAAGGAACAATACTACCCTGTCGGAAGTTATGACGACTTGTATACCAAATGGACAACACTGCGGCAAGAAAGAGACCAAGCAGTGCCAGATTCAAAAATATATTCCATACCTTGCGCACCAAGTTGGGTATCAAATATTTGCAGTGAAATCTAGTGTTCAAGTATCGTGGTGCCCTACATAGATACATCTAGACCAAAATGGAATTTCCGGACATCTCATCATTGGGCGTGGCCTACCAATATGCCATCAAAATCGAGCAGAAGCTCAAACAAAAGACGCGAAAATTTGGGCCTGGGAACCCCTCACAGCAAAAGCCAGGAAAGGGAAGCCCCAACCCATATAAAAAAGGACATAACAAATATGGACAGTTTCAAGACAACTAGTCCAAGCTGCAATCAAATAAGGACACCGAAAAGACAAAGAAAGATATCGGGAAGTAGTGTGACTTCCATAAGATCCCTTGGCATAACCCTACTGATTGTCGCTCAAATCACTAACTGTCACTCAAAGAAGTTGTTGGTGGTAAAAGTGAAAGCCTCTAAATCAGATGTGGGTTCTCACTCTGATTCAGAACCAGAAACAAGAAGACGGATCATTGATGCAGAACCCAGTGCCACCGTTTCTACCACCAAGCTCTAGCCTAGTGAACCAGATTAGCCAGAAGAAGGAGAGCACCTCTTCCATTCATAGATGTGGGTAAAAGGCACCCCGTTTCACTTCATTATTGACAGCGGTAGCCAGAAGAACCTCATCTTAGCATAGGTTGTCAAGCGGTTGGCCCTGTCAAAAACGCCGCACCCACAACCCTACACCATTGGATGCCTCCCAAGGAAGTGATCTCTGCATCAGCCAACAGTGATGACTGTCGTATGACATCAAGCACTTCAAATATGAGGTATTGTGTGATGTTTCTCCTCTCAAGGTTTTTGATGTTATTTTGGGCCAACCTTATTTATGGAAACGTCATGTTGTATACGAGTCTAGGCCTCGTAGTGTTATTATTACTTTGAACAGGAAATTGTACAGGATACCCGAGGTAGTCCCACCTAGTGTTATTTCCTTGATCTCTACTAAGAAATGTAGGAAGGTCATCTCTCAGACGGGGAAGTTTGTATTCTTCATGATTCACTCTCAGAATGAGTGAAAGATCACAACCACATCCAGAGTCGTTGTGGCCGACCTCTCCACACAACAAAAGCAAGTAGATAAGGTCATGGAAGAATACTTAGATATCTTCTCCTCACCTACCGGGGTACCTCTACACTGCCAGGTCAAGCACCCCATCGATCTTACCCCCGACACACCACTGACCAATGGGCCA
Source organism: Picea engelmannii (assembly GCA_009831015.1). Classification (NCBI taxonomy): domain Eukaryota; kingdom Viridiplantae; phylum Streptophyta; class Pinopsida; order Pinales; family Pinaceae; genus Picea; species Picea engelmannii. Next base: position 105,584 of record ML778405.1, read on the forward strand.
TTCTATCATCGCTCTTTGTTAGAGAATGAGGAGATCAAGTGACAGATCCAAGAACTGCTCCACAAGGGGCACATCTGTCCCATCTCATCATCTTGCGGGAGCCCAATCATGCTAGTACAGAAGAAAGATGGAACCTGGCGACTCTGCATTGATTATCGGGTTCTGAATAAAATCACAGTCAGAAACCGGTACCTGATTCCCCGAATTGATGACCTCCTTGATCAACTCACGGGGGAAAAATACTTCAGTGAGATTGATCTGAAATCTGGGTACCACCAGGTCCCGATAGAACAGACGGATGTATGGAAGACCACCTTCAAGTCAAATGAAGGCCTTTTTGAGTGGTTGGTCATGCCCTTTGGTTTGACAAATGATCCAGCCATTTTCATGAGGATGGATGATATCCTACAACCATTCACCAATACTTTTGTAGTGGTGTATCTGGATGACATTCTCATTTACAACAAGACTTGGGTCGAATACTTGCAACATATTCAACAGGTTCTGCACACCCTCCGGCAGCACAATCTATACACCAACTTGGAAAAATGATCCTTCGGCATGCACATGGTCCATTACCTGGGCTACATCGTTGATCAAAATGGCGTACATGTGGATCCAACTAAGATCCAAGTCATCCGTGATTGGCCAGCCCCAACCACACTTACTAAGCTTCAGAGCTTCTTGGGCCTTGCCAATTTCTACTGCAGGTTCATGTTGGGATTCTCCCATATTGCATGGGCCCTCAGCCAAATAACCAAGCATGGTGGTAAGGATAAATTTGTGTGGGGTTGGTCCCAACAATAAGTGTTTGATGATTTGAAGCAGCGCTTGTGCTCAGCCCCAATACTTTCACTACCAGACCTGCAGCATCCCTTTGAGATCGAGATAGATGCTTCAGACTATGTTGTGGGTGTCATTCTCACTCAGCACAACCACCCTGTGGCCTATCATAGTGAGACACTATCAGATGTTGTCTGTAAGTACCCTACTTATGACAAAGAAAGGTACTCCAGTGTGCAAGCCTGCCTCCAGTGGGCACATTACATTATTGGGATGGAGACAGCCATCCACACTGATCATAAGCCACTGCAGTTCATGCAGACATAAGGAAAATTACAGAATGACCTCCATCAAAAGTGGTCCACATACTTGTAGCAATTCCTCAACATCAAGTATAAAACAGGAAGCACCAACCGTGTCGTTGATTGCCTCAGCAGACCGCCAGTCGTGGCACTCACCACGGTGCTAGACTCTTACGACCATGAGACCTTTGGATGGCCCCAACTCTATGAGATAGACCCGAACTTCACCACCACCTACCAAATGTTGGGTGCAAACACATTCATTGATAATTTCCATCTTCAAGATGGGTTGTTGTGTCGTCTAGGCCATATCTTTGTTCCATCAAGCAATTTAGCTAAGCTGATCTAAGAATCACACTACAGGCAGGTGGCAGGAAACTTCAGCATCAAAAATACAGTGGCAATTCTATAGAAATATTTATATTGGTCGAAACTTCGACAGGAGGTTAGAAAGTATATCAGGTCCTGCACTGCCTATGTTATTGCCAAACCGACCACTAAGAAACATGGCTTGTACACCCCTCTTCCTACTCCTGAAAGGCCATGGGAATCCATCTCAATAGACTACATGATGGACATCCCATCCACCAAGTGGGGAAATGACTGTGTTTATGTGGTTGTTGATCATTTTTCTAAGATGGTGATTATGCTTGCCTACAAGAAGAGCATCATAGCAGAGGCCACTACCAAGCTCTTCTTTGAACGAGTCTGGGTACATTTTGGAATCCCACAAACCATTTTCTCAGGATAGTCGATTTCTCAGCACATTCTGGTCGAGCCTCTGGTCACTGCTGGACACCAAGCTCACCAAATCCATAGCATTCCACCCCTAGACAGATGGCCAAACCGAGGTCGTATATTGAATTATTGTGCATATCCTTTGCATGTATAATTCCAATCACCCTCAGACATGGGATGAGAGCCTTCCCTATGTCCAACATAGCTACAACTGATCCCTGCATAGCTCAATCGGCCACAACCCCTTTCAGGTGGGGTTGGGATTCCAACCATTGGGTCCCATAGATGTTGGACTCCCCCTTGCGGTCACCTCAACTGACTCATATCCTACTCCAACTAAAGCTGACAAAGCCACTCGGTTCATTGAGCAAATCCATCACATCTTCCAATAGGTTCAGGATATCCTACAGAAGTCCAATGACAAGTACAAGCATTGCCATGATCAATATCGGGTGCCACATAAGTTTCAGGTGGGCGACCAAGTTTGGTTGCACTTGTAGAAAGAACAACTTACAGGACCCCATCGAAAGCTTCGCCCACTCTATTATGGATCATACACCATCACCAAGTCTATGGGGGATAATTCCTTTGAGCTCATCATTCTTCCTTTCCTTGGCCTGCACACAGTGTTCAACGTGGATCTCCTTCACCCTTATTTCCCACCATTATTGGACACCTCAGAAGTAGTAGAATAGCTGACACCAACAACGCTCAACCCCTTATGCTTACAACAGGAATCCAGTGATCATATTTTGGACACACAAATCAAGGGCACTCCACAGCAAAGGATCCAGCTTTATTGAGTCGTCAAAGTAGGCCAGCTCCTGCACCAAGGCAAGTGGCCCACTCGTGGCCAAATTCAACAGAAATTTCCTCATCTAATGGGGGAAATCAATGCAATGGATACCATTTCTTCCTAATAAGGGAGGATTGATCCACGTGGATATCGGTTTCCACCCACCTTTTCCAACTGGCTCAAAACAATTTTCTGGCAGTTTTGGTAATTTACTATTTTTAGCAGTTTTTAACTTTCAGGGCCATTTTGAGGGCCTAAATAAAGGTTTTTTGGGTTAGAGCTTCTCAATGATAGTTGAAGTCTCTAATTGAGCCCCCAAAATTAATCTCCTCAATCATACCTTTCCAACGAGCTATCGTGCACCCAAAACGGAGGTCGTATGCAAAAGTTATGACCTCGAGAAGTTGATGTACTAACTTACCCAAACGGGGCCCACATGACTTTTGGCACTTCATCTCCTAGGGTTAGATTTTTGGATTTATGGGGTTTTTGACATTCCTGTTTATTGTAAAAAGGCCTTCAGAGCCTCATTGTAACCATCTTCTTGCAAATGAGTGCACCCGTCACATCTCTTCTCATAGATAGGCCGCCACCATTCCAGCAAGCTTGTTTTCCGCTACATTTTACAGTTTCAGCTTATTTTTTTATTGAATAGAAAACCAATTTTACTGGATATCTATTATTTTGTGTTAAGAACCTATTAATAATATGTATTCATTTCATTATGCTCATAAAATATGGATCAGTTGTATAAGAGCGGTCTACTCCTTGTCGTCTTAATGCATGTCCCCAACGAGGTCGGAGTACAAAGAGTTGGGTCTCGAGCATGTTTCTCTTGAGGAAAAAATCTCTCGCACGCCCAAGTGACCTCTCATGGTAGGAGAAAATAAATATGACAGGATAGGATATCATTTCAAAAAAATTCTTGAGGAATCCCTCCCGCAACAGAGGAACGAGATGATGGATAGTTTCGCACAAATCCTTTGGTGGCTACCAACAGGCGACTCATCTTCTTCGAGCGGAGGAGCCGCCCCCTTCAAGGTACAAATAAACTTTGATATTCCTATATTTGAAGGTCAGATAGACATAGATGTTGTATATAAGTGGTTGAATCTACTAGAAGGGTATCTTTTTGTCCATAACTTTTTGAATAGAGAAAAGATTACCTTTGTGCTCCTCAAAGTCGTTCCCCATGTCAAAGATTAGTGGGAAACTTTCTGTGAGCAAAAGAAAATAGAGGAACCCTCATTATTTACAGTCACGGCCACCTGGGAATCCTTAAGGGATGATTTTAAGGAACAATACTACCCTATCGGAAGTTATGACGACTTGTATACTAAATGGACCACACTGCGGTAAGAAAGAGACCAATCAGTGCCAGATTTCACAAATATCTTCCATACCTTGCGCACCAAGATGGGTATCAAATATTTGGAGAAACATCTAGTGCTCAAGTATCATGGTTCCCTACATAGATACATCCAAACCAAAATGGAATTTATGGACATCTCATCCTTGGGCACAGCCTACCGATATGCCGTCAAAATTGAGCACAAGCTCAAACAAAAGACGCGAAAATTTGGGCCTGGGAATCCCTCACAACAAAAGCCAGGAAAGGGCGGCCCCAAACCATAAAACAAAGGACAGAGAAAATATCGACAATATCAAGACAACTAGTCCAAGCCACAAGCAAAGAAGGACACCAGAAAGACAAAGAAAGATACCAGGAAGTGGTGCGACTTCCATAAGAGCTTTTGGCATAACACTGTTGACTTCCACTCAAAGCAGTTGCTGGTGGTCGAAGTGAAAGCCTTTGAATCAGATGCAGGTTCTGACACTGAGTCAGAACCTAGTGCCACCATTTCTACCACCAATCTCCAGCCTGGTGAACCAGATGAGCTAGAAGAAGGAGAGCACCTCTTCCATTCACAGATGTGGGTAAAAGGCACCTCGTTGCACTTCATCATTGACATAGGTAGCCAGAATAACCTCATCTCAGAAAATTTCATCAAGCAACTCGACCTGCTAACAATGCCACACCCACAACCCTATGCCATTCGATGGCTCCGCCAAGAAAGCGATCTCCACGTCATCCAACAGTGTCGACTGTCGTACATCATCAATCCCTTTAAAGATGAGGTATTGTGTGATGTTGCTCCTCTCGAAGTTTGTGATGTTCTTTTGGGCCAACATTATTTATGGAAACGTCATGTTTTGTATGATTCTAGGCCTCGTAGTGTTATTATTACTTTGAACAGGAAATTGTACAGGATACCCGAGGCAGCCCACCTAGTGTTATTTCCTTGATCTCTTCTAAGAAATGCATGAAGGTCATCTTTCAAATAGGGAATTTTTTCTTCTTCGTGATTCACTCTCATAATGAGTGAAAGGTCACAGCCACATCCAGAGTCTCGGTGGTCGACCTCTCCATAAAGCAGAAGAAAGTAGATAAGGTCATGGAAGAATACTCAGATATCTTCTCCTCACCTACCGAGGTACCTCTGCACTGCCAGGTCAAGCACCCCATCGATATGACCCCTGACGCATCGCTGACCAATGCACCAGTCTATCGTCGCTCTCTGTTAGAGAATGAGGATATCAAGTGATAGATCCAAGAACTACTCCACAAGGGGCACATCCATCCCATATCATCACCTTGCGGGAGCCCAATCATGCTGGAACAGAAGAAAGATGCAACCTGGTGACTCTGCATTGATTACCGGGCTCTAAATAAAATCACAGTCAGAAACCGGTAACCGATTCCCCGAATCGACGCCCTCCTTAATCAACTTACGGGGGACAAATACTTCAATAAGATTGATCTGAAGTCTGGCTACCACCAGGTCTCAATAAAACAGACAGATGTATGGAAGACCACCTTCAAGTCAAAGGAAGGCCTTTTTGAGTGGTTGGTCATGCCCTTTCGTTTGAAAAATGCTCCAGACACTTTCATGAGGATGATGGATGATATTTTTTGACCATTCACCAATACTTTTGTAGTGGTGTATTTGGATGACATTCTCATTTACAACAAGACTTGGGCCAAACACTTGCACCATATTCAATAGGTTCTACACACCCTGCAGCAGCACAAGCTATACGCCAACTTGGAAAAATGCTCCTTCGGCATGGACAGGGTCCATTACCTGGGCTACATCATTGATCATCATGGCGTACATTTGGATTCATCCAAGATCCAAGTCATCCATGACTGGCCAGCCCGAACCACACTAACTGGTCTTTGAAGCTTCTTGGGCCTTGCCAATTTCTACCGCAGGTTCATGTTGGGATTCTCCCATATTGCATGGGCCCTCAACCAAATAACCAGGGGTGGTGGTAAGGTGAAATTTGTGTGGGGTTAGTCCCAACAAAAAGATTTCAGTGATTTGAAGCAGCACTTGTGCTCAGCCCCAATACTTTCACTACCATATCTGCAACAACCCTTTGAGATCGAGATAGATGTTTCAAACTATGTTGTGGGTGTTGTTCTCACTCAGCACGGCCACCCTGTGGCCTATCATAGTGAGACACTATCATATGTTTTCGGTAAGTACCCTACTTATGACAAATAAATGTACTCCATTGTGCAAGCCTTCCGCCAGTGGAGACATTACATTCTTGGGAAGGAGACAGCCATTCGCACTGATTATAAGCCACTACAGTTCATGCAGACACAACGAAAATTGCAGAATGGTCACCATCAAAAGTGGTCCACATACTTGCTTCAGGTGGATATCAATGGCCACCCACCTTTTCCAACTGGCTCAAAACAATTTTCTAGCAATTTTGGTAATTTACTATTTTTAGCAGTTTTTAACTTCTGGGGCCATTTGAGGGCCTACGTGAAGGTTTTTTTGGATTGAGTTTCTAAATTATAGTTGAAGGCTCTGATTTATCCCCCAAAATGAATCTCCTCGATGATACATTTCCAACGAGCTATCGTGTGCCCCAAACAAAGGTCGTATGCAAAAGTTATGACCCTAGGAAGTTGATGTACTAACTTACCCAATTGGGACTCACGTGACTTTTGGCACTTCATCTCCTAGGGTTAGGTTTTTGGATGTCTATGGTTTTTGGCATTCATGTTTATTGTAAAAATTCCTTCAGAGCCTCATTGTAACCATCTTCTTGTGAATGAGTGTGATCGTCGCAATCTTTCTCAGAGATAAGCCGCCACCATTCCAACAAGCTTGTTTTCCGATGCATTTTACAGTTTCAACTTATTTCCTTATTGAATAGAAAACCAGTTTTACTGTATATTTGTTATGTTGTGTTAAGCACCTGTTAATAATCTGTAGTCATTTCGTTATGCTCATAAAATCCATATCATTTAGCCCTTTTATAGAAAAACCCATGTTTTTATTTTGGCTCATTCAGGCTCATATGAGTTGTGATTGGCGTGTTGTTTGCATAATTGGAATCATATTTCCAAGCCCTTCAAAAGGGTACTCTCATAATTTCTTGATTGATACTTCACCCATAAGCCTTTTTTCCAAGAAGAATTAAATCAAGCGTCTTTTTTATTTCAAATTTATATGCATTTGTTTTATTTACTTGAGCACCTTTATGCTTTGGTATTTGTTAGCTTATGTGTAGGAATTTTCCATGGTGGATCATGATCTAATGGAACCAAGTCCCCATTGGAGAGATCTCTAACAAGCTAACCTACCACCATTGATCTGTGTAGAAGTGGATCCTAATGGGGTGGTGCCCCTGTACATGCTACTATGTAAGCACCATTGAACTTGTGCCACCCCCGGTTGGATACTTGGGTTAGTATTAGGCTAAACCTTTGTCTGAGATCCTCCAAGATTCAATATCTATCCAATATAGTCCTTAGCCTCAATGGACCAACCTCAATACACTCTCCTATCATCTTGTGGGCAGTCTATCTTGTTGGCCTCATCGACTTTATGCAATATCTGCACATTGCATATAGTCAGTGATCAATACCATATATTGTAAAATTATACTCTATGCAATTAAAAAATAGATTGGCAACCCCACACTTACCATCAATCCCCCATGCTTGACCTAGTGGGAGAGGTAATTCTAAATCCCCAAGATAGTTCATCCCCTCGCAGGGATATTTTCCTCAATATGGATTGCGAGCTAATCCCAATGTGCAAAGAAGTCTTCTTTGAACATGTTCCCTATCCCATTGCCTCCTCCTGATATCAATAATTTCCCCTAGTGTTGCATCCTCGGCTCCTAAGGACCCCCATCACAGATATGGACATGTGGACGGAGTGTGTGAATCCTCTCAAAGAATAATGCACATATGATCGTCTCGAAAGAACAATTACCTATTGATACCCTTTGAAAAGAGGATATTAGGTGATTTAGTATTTTCAACATCATTTGGGCCCACCCATAGTAGGTCTCAACCATAACACTCTCTACTAAGAGCATCATATCCCCTAATATCTGATGGGGGGCATGGATCCCCAAAATGCGGACCATCGTTGCAACAATGGCTTATGTCTCAAGTTTCTCTAGGTCCATGATCTATATGGCCCCATCCTTGACCCTTGCAATGGAAATGCAATGGGTCTATACAAATTCATCTTGCCTCCTCCATTGAGGTATCACTGGATGAGTATCCCCCACAATTCCCATTGGAGGGATCCCTATCAAGAAATATATGTTCTAGATTGCAATCTCTATACCATATCCTCGTAACATGAGAGCTCGTGCATCTACATCCTAGTACTGTATTATGTGAGAGAGGATTCCCTCACCAACTCTCATTAGTGGGTTTTCAATGAATTTCAGTAACCCATGTCGAGCTAGGGCCCCTCAAACCACCTGGTTTGTACTCACTACAGTTCGTAATTCTTCAAATTCTTGTTCCCTCCACAACACCTTGAAATCATCCATACATGCACAAAACAATATTTTTTGAATAATTTGTACCATGTACATCAAATCTAAGGTCCCTACTCTCCCCTCCCCCCTCCCCTTCAAAATTGCACCTTCCTAGCAATTTTGGGCCCAAAAATCCATTTTCGACCAGTGCGGAAAATACCCCATTGTTTTTATGCTAGACCATGCAGAAATTGGGGCATGTTCCTACACTCCTAGTACAAAAATTGGGCCCATTTTCTATGTTATCCCTAAAAAAATTACCTAGGGTCCCCCCAGGGTAGCCTGAGAACTAAACTAAAAAAGTAATCCACATAATTTGACAAGTAATATTAGGGAACCTACCTTAAAGCCACTTAATTAAATTCCCACAGTCATATTATCTATAAGGAGCTCACTAAGATTTATAGCCTCCTAATCCTCTCCAACTTCAACATACACAAATGCACAAAAGAATTGGAATTTGGGGATTTAGCCCTTTGTTACAAGGGAAAAGCTCTCTATGGCCAGGGTAAACCACAAGAGACAGGTATGGCTGCAGAAATCAACTCAATTCCAACGTATGCTATATAAACTAATGTGCAAGATAGGAAAGGGGCCTACCTTGATCTAACATTCGATGATGTTCCATCGTTGAGCACTTCGACCCAAAGCTTTATACCTACAACAAGTTATCAACAAACAAGCAGAGCAAGTATATAGTGATAATATAAAGGGGTGAGCACATTAGATAGCATAATCCATTAATAAACATTACAAATATGCCCATGGATAATAATCATATATTTGCATGATACCAATTGGACGGAAAAGGAGTATTTCTATTAATAAATGATCAGAAAAAGAAAAAACATTACAAACTTTTGTGTCGTCATGGTTCGAAACCAAGAAACCAAGTTCCTTCCAACTGGGCCTCCACCACTTCAATCCTCCACCAAAGGCAATCTCGTAGAATGGAGACAATGAGATTCTCTCAACAATAGGGAAAGAGCTTGGGAGCTGAACATTGTGTTCAAACTTGAGGAACAAAGGGATATAGACTCAATATGAAGTAATTTCTCCAAAGTAACTTTGCTCTCAAAGTTGAATGCTTTCTCCTCTTTTCCATAGCTCGAAATTTTTCTTTTATAGCCTTCAAAATGAAACTAAAGGGCCGAGTTAGAACATTTCCAGTATATGGAAGGCGAAGGATCAGAGATCTCCTGTCGTGACATGGAAACCCGACTTCATTTTTGTATTTTTTGGCACAAATCCCAATGTACGTGGGATGTAGTGAAGCATCATGTGTATACGCATGTTGTATAGTAGATAGGGAGCGTATATGTGGAAAAATATGTATTTTTAGCTCTGGATTCATCAAAAATGGATGACAAGTTTGCATAGGGAAATGGAAAAAGGCCCTCTGTGCAAGATAGCAATGGTGAGGCAAATCTTGCTATAACACCCTTTTATAGAAGAACCCATGTTTTTCTTTTGGCTCATTCGGGTTCATATGAGTTGTGATCGGTATGTTGTTTGCATAATTGGAATCGTATTTCCAAGCCCTTCAAAAGGATACTCTCAGAATTTCTTTATTGATACTTCACCCATAATCCTTTTTTCCAAGACGAATTAAAGCAAGTGTCTTTTTTATTTCAAATTTCTATTCATTTGTTTTATTTACTTGAGCACCTTTATGCTTTGGTGTTTGTTGGCTTATGTGTAGTAATTTGCCATGGATGCATTTATTTATCTATGAAAGTAGTCATCTTCGAGTATACCTTTCTGAAAACATATAACATAGTTTAACTACCCTCAATTCATTGAATTTTCCATTCATTCCCCTTGGAATGGCCCATAGGACCATCCTCTCTTGGATAGATGGATTATCCCATCCATATTTTGCATTTACCATCTAACTGGTGATAGAAAGTTCCCTCCATGGGTACCCCAGATTAGTGACCCTTGTTGCATTTTGGTACCCATGTCATTTAATCCCCCTCGGGATTGGGAGTTATATTAATCTACATCCCAGGGCTAAAGCCCCATGCATTATTTCTCATCATGTTGATAGCCTTACCCTCCAGACTCCTACATTTATGGTTGGTATTTGTTGAATTCTGACATATCATAATCCCTCCACGTCATCCATACTATGCTTATTATTCCTTTTTATGACACCATTCACCCACCCTTGAGAAGATTATTGTTAATGCCCTTACCCCTGATCACTTCCATTTGTAGTTTTCACCTCTAGAATTACCATCATTTGGTTGTTTTCTACGGCATTTATCTCCTTGTTACCCCTTACTATCCCCTTTTGGATTCTCCCATGGGATTCCTTTTGGATATTGTGTATTTTGACACAATGGTTAGATCTTCTCCTCTTGGCACCCGTTTGGAAATACTAGGAGGAAATTTTACCATTGTAGTACAATAGACCTTTCCCCTCCTCCTCAAAGCCCTTTTGAAATACCATAAGGACCTCATATACCTGTTTTATTCTCCTAACACCTATATGGAAATACTAAGAGGGCCTTGTGCTTTTCAACACTTGGTTCAATTTGTTGCAACATCCCTTTGTTTCCCTTGTTCAGAGAATCTATGTTGAGTTTCCTTTGTGTCCCATGGAGTCTTTTCAGTTCCACCTTGAGTCCTGCTACAATTTTCCTTTGCCTCCATGAGTTTTACCTATCTAGTGTTGTCAAGTTTTGACCTCCAGTTGCACCCATGGTTATTAATTTGTCCTTGAAAATCCTCTTTCCTAGTAATCGACCATTCCCCGTGGAATTTTTTCAGTCACTACTAGGTCATCCTTGCATTTATTCTTTGAACAAGGGAAATATTGAGTCCACCTCTCCTTTCCTTCTTGTCCCCCTTTGATATCAATCTCTATCAATCACACATTACTTTCTACCTCATGCTAGTTTCAAGGATTCATCGTTTCCTTGACTCCAATTAGTCTCCCACTATTGACTTCAACACGTGTATTCTAGGGACTTGGCTTAGAGGACAGTGTACTTTGGACTCATCTTCCTCATCGATGGGTGCCCTAGGACAAGAAGAGAGAGGCCTCAATTATATTTGACTTGGTTGTTTCTCATGTGATCGAATGCAACTCATTATCACATGATTGAGAATAATACACTTGATGGTTCAGTGATACAATTGATTCTACCAGTTTTCTAGACATGTGTGATTTGTATCAACCCTCGGGAGGGGGTTTCCATTCAAGTAGTGCCCCACGTGTTATGGCCTTAGTATTTGATTATAGAGATATAACTCCATTTGTTGTACTTTAGATGTTGGTCCTAGAGAATCCCTCATATTTTTGAGTATTGATGGACTTCCCTTTATCGATATTAACACCTTTATTCTATGTACCTTGGTACTTATGCCCCTTATTCATGGGTTACCTT
>ML778405.1:247076-258202 GCA_009831015.1 Picea engelmannii
AGAACCAATAATGTCTTCCACATAGAAGAATACTTCATGGCACATGAGTTGACCACCGTTGCTAAATGGGCGGTCAACAATACCCAACAAATAACAATTTTCAAGTGCAGTGACATCATAAGCAATTGAACAATATATTTTTAAATGGTTTACCTTTGGTTTCACACTGCTCCAAGCCTCCTCAGGTTTGGCTTCTATCACAGCGTTGTTGGGATTCCTATTCAATAAATATATCGCCGTATTCTTCACTTCAATCTAATACCCATCTGGCATTGACTTACCTTGCAACATCTTCTTCATCATGTTTGCAACTCTACTATTTTGCATTTCACCATCACCTCTCCACATTTGAACTCCATTACAAAATCAACAAACATATCAATCTGATCGATGCTATAAAATCGGAGGACAACTATCTTCCTATAACATTCTTCCTCTACCTTTTCCTTAAACTTTGTAAAAGCCTTTAATGTATCGATCTTGTGCTTAAGAAAGAAGACCCATGATTTTTGCAAAAAATCATCAACAAGAAGCATAAAATATCTTAAACCTGATACTAATGGTGTTCTTGTTGGACCACACATTTCGACATATACAAACTTCAATACTCTCCCTATTACCATGTTAGTAGCTTCTTTAGGTTGCTTCCCTACTAAGCATGTTGTACACCTTCCTTTCGTCTTCTGAATACAAGGGAGGTCATTAACCATCCCAAATCTACTTAGAATGGATAATTCCATGCCACAGCTGATCTCACATCTGAAACATTTCTCGAAGTGGGCCATACCATAACGGCCTCAATCTTCTCTGGATCCACTGAGATGCCCTCTTGAGGAATAATGTGATCCAAATACTGAAATAATTTCTGATCAAATTTACACTTGCTTAACTTTACATACAATTGGTGTTCTCTCAACACATGTAAGACTAATTGCAAGTGTTCTTCATGCTCTTCCTTGGATTTAGAATAGATTAAAATATCATCGAGGAATACAAGCATGAATTTGTTCAAGTACTTGCAAAAGACATTAGTTACAAGGCACATAAAAGTCGCTGGTGCATTTCTCAAACGAAAGGGCACCAATCCAAATTCATAATGGTCATATCGTGTCCTAAAGGTTGCTTTGTAAACTTTTTCATCCTTGATTCAGACTTGAGTCAATTTTTGAGAAGACTGTTGATCATCTCATTTGGTCAACTAGTCATCATTTCTAGGAAATGGGTACTCGTTCTCGATTGTAGCTTTGTGTGACTGGCTAAATCAGTGGATAATCTAAGTATCACATCTTTCTTTTTCATAAATAAGACTGGTGCTCCCCAAGGTGAGACACTTGGCTGAATATACCCTTTGTCCAACAATTCTCGTGATTGCATTTTTAATCCTAGCAACTTTGGAGCACTCATTCTGTAGGAAGTTTTTGTACTATTGTAGCTTGAGGGACAAGATCTATTGAGAATTCTGTGCCCCTCATAGGAAGGAGTTTAGGTATTCCATCCACAAATACATCACTGAACTCTTGTCATAGTGAATAGCCTTCAATGTTTACACCCCTTTCCTTTGATGGCTCCATCACGTGTACTGCAAATAATTGACACTTCTTTCTGAGACAATTCTTCAGCTGCAAAGCTGAAATTTCTTTGCAAGGATTAGAATATTCAATTTTACATGTGTAGAGAGTCCATTCAGTGCAATTGGCATCTCTCTATCGCCTTGCTCACTCTTCTTTTGGTTCTGGTAGCTAACTGAACTAGCCATGTCTTTTTGTGCTTACTCTGCTTAATAGAAGTCTATATCCCTCTTAGGTGGGGGTTTAGGTATATCATCCAGAAGTACATATCTGAACTCTTGCAAGACAGGATGGCCTTAAAGTTTTGGACCTTTATCCTTTGATGGCTCCATCACACGAGTTGCAAATAATTGACACTTATTTCTGAAACAAGAGTTGCAAATAATTGACACTTCTTTATGAAACATTTATTCAGCTACAACACTGAAATTTCAGTTGCTGAAATTTCTCTTATGAAAATTGGCCTGGGAATACATTTACTGTTCTTGGGTTTCCTTCATCATCAACACAATCAGTTATTTTGCTGTAGCAGTCAACTTTAACATGATGTGGCCCAACCAATCCATTCGGATGAGTGCATCATAAGTTCCGAGGGGTAGAATATTCAATTCTACATGTATAGAGTCCATTCAGCCCAATTGGGCACCTCTCTACTGTCTCGTTCACTCTTCTTTTAGTTCTGGTAGCTAGCTGAACTAGCCATGGTTTGCTATGCTTACTCTGCTTAAGAGAAGTCTGTATCCCTCTTAGGAGGGAGGTTAGGTAAGGCATCTAGAAATACATCATTGAACTCTTGCAAGATCAGATAGCCTTCAAGCTTTGGAGTCTGGACCTTTTTGTCCTTTGATGGGTCCCTCACATGGGCTGCAAATAATTTGGCACTTCTTCCTGAAACATTTTATCAGCTTCAAAACTGAAATTTCACTTATGGAAATTGGCCTTGGGATACCATTCATTGTTCTTGGGTTCCCTTCATCAACACAATCGAAGTTTTTGATGTAGCATTCAACTTTAACATGTTGTGGTCCAACCAATCCATTCCATTGCGTGCATGATAAGTTCCAATATGTAGAATATTCAATTCTACATGTGTAGAGAGTCCATTCTGTTTAATTGGGCATCTCTCTACTGTCTTGCTCACTCTTCTTTTGGTTTTAGAAGCTAGCCAAAGTAGCCACAGCTTGCCGTGCTTACTCTTCTTAAGACAACAATTTTCAACAAGTTCAGGGGTAGCATACCTATGACCAGCACCTAGAACAATTAAAATTAAATAGATTGTGATCTAATCTTACCTAGAACCTCAACCATGGCAGATTGATGCTCTTAATGAGGGGCTTCTACTGCAATATAAATTCCAGGTACTGTACATGCCGCATCATTCATTGTTCTTACTTCTTGGACATTGCTAATAATTCTGCCTTGTCCTTTCTCTGTCGATGGCCCCTCATCAAGTGCTCTTTGCCACAGATATAGCGTTGTAGTGGAGAACTTATCTCTTTTCTTGACGTTTCGTCTGTCTGAGTTATACTCCAAGCAAGCGGACTTCACTGGAAGATATTTTACTGGTTTCTAAAGATAGCTGGCTTAAACCCTTTCTTTATTCTATCATGCTTTTCCTTCTTTCTATCTCTATGAACTGGTTCTACAATTTGAATTTGATTTTTATATGAGGGTGCAATCCATTCAAGAAACAATTAGTTTTCAGCTTGTCATCCTTCATGTATTTGACATACTTTAAAAGTTCCATGAAATTTCTTTCATGCTCATCAACAGACATTTTCCCTTGCTTGAAAGTTATTGACTTTCTTCTCATAGTAATGATTAAAAAGATATTTCTGCTAAAGCTACTTCTTGAATTGCTTCCAAAGTATGAAATGGGACACAACACCCACTATCAAGTTTTAACATCACTAATCTGCATCACTTACTAAGACTTCTTCCGTACTGGTCTTATCACTGAAGCCAGCATCGAAATTGTAATATCCCGAGATCCGTAGATTTGGATATATGCCTCAACTGTTGGCTATTTGCTGCAGAAACTGATACTCTTTGGGATTCTGGATGCGGTTAAGGGTTTTTCTCTGTGTTTCAATAGTTCTGAATTTGTTTTCTTGTGTTTATCAGTGTATAACAAACATGCAATAGATAGGAAACATAGAACAACGACAACCACTTCTATTATGAAATATGACTAAAAGTACAATACTGCATGCGGGAAATAAATGGAATCACTCAGTGAGATCAAGACTAGATGGATCTTAGCTGGAATACAATCAACAATGCTAAATCAAAATACCCGGAAGCAAAGAAGAATGTTGGATCAGTGGATGATCAAGATGAACTACTGCATGCAACCGACAACTCACACGGCAACTGCTGCAGGAATGGAATGTTCGCCCTGGTGGCTAAACTCCTTGGATAACCCTGAAAACTGTCTCAAACTGTGCGCCTTGACCTCAAACGCACTCTCAGTAATTGCCGGCCTGAAGATCGGCCCTTTGCTAATCTATACGAACCCCAGATGGTTCCTCTGGCGGGGTGGCGCACCTCCTAGGCTCAACAACTACGCCCTAGAGATTCCACCATCGGAAATGGGTCGTAACTGTCTCAATCTATGCGCCCTGTCCTCCTTTGAACTAGGTCGGAAGGGTTTCCCCAGATCTGGTCCGGTGATCTCTCTGGAACCCTGCCTAAGTCTCCACAAGTGTTGCACCCTCAATAGTTGTCTAGTGCACCTTGGATGATTCCTCTGTCGGAATCTCTTAAGAAGTATCTCAAAAGGAGCGCCCTGCCTTCCTCTCAACTGGATCGGAAGGAAATCTCTAAATTCTCCCTGGTCGAGATAGGCTAAACCTTTGAGTCTCCTAGCCCTCACGCCCTCACCCTGATGAAGTGTGCCCTAGCATCCTGAACTTGTAAACTGCTGCTGAAACCGATGAAGAATCTGGGTGATCCTTCTGGTGACTAGGGTCTGTCTCTCAACACCGAAATCAACCAACTCGTGTCTTCCTCCTGGAATCCACAATATCCACTAATTTGCCTGAACCCGTGTGTTTTCTCCTCAAAGTTCAATTCTCAAATCATAAACTGCGATAATGAGGAATTAGGTCGTTTTTCTCCTTCATATACCCTCTCAAACCCTAATGCTTCGTTGACCTCTATAATTAGCTCCTTCACTTAAGCGCCCCTCTATTTTTGGATTAATTCACTTAAAGCACACTTTTCCCACTTTTCACTTAATGTCACTTTCGAAATATAACATTCCTTAGTGAAATGACACCAAATGACCCTGTTTCCCCTATTTCTACCTAGACATAGTCTAAGGGGATGTTTAGACTACTAAGCCCTCCTCTCTGGAGCTCCTACACGGAAAGGGACATTACAGTCCTCCCTTCCCGAGATTGCTTGTCCTCAAGCAACATCAATCCAGAGTGTTGCAAAATCTACTCACTCTCCCAAGTAGCATCCTCTATTGGAAGCCCCCTCCATCTGACCAAACACTCGTTGAAGACCCTACTCCTCAACCTCCGCTCTCTGAACTCCAATACCTCCTCAGGAAC
The DNA here is from genome assembly GCA_009831015.1 of Picea engelmannii. NCBI lineage: Eukaryota > Viridiplantae > Streptophyta > Pinopsida > Pinales > Pinaceae > Picea > Picea engelmannii. Next base: position 252,205 of record ML778405.1, read on the forward strand.
TAACTCCAACCGCCCCTCCTCATCCAAAGGTGGAAGCTTCTCTGAAGTGTTAATGAGTTGTCCCACGACTTTCTTAAGACAAGAAACGTGGAACACATTGTGAATTTGACTCCCCTTTGGTAGCTCTAGCTCGTAGGCTACCTCGCCTACCTTGCGTATGACCCTATATGGCCCATAGAACCTGGGCTTTAGCTTCTCCGCCCCGCTCTTCTTTGAAGATGACTGCCTGTATGGTTCTAGCCTCAGGAATACTAGATTCCCAACCTCAAAGCTACGCTCTATCTTGTGTCTGTCTGTATTCACCTTTTGCCGATTCTGTTCAGTCTGTAGATTCTCCTTTAGTACCTTGAGAATATAATGATCTGAATGGGGTCATACCTATGGACATGTGGAAGGTAGTGTTGTAACAGTGCTCTCCAAGATGTAACCACCTTACCCACGCTCTCTGCTGTCCACTCACATAGTTCCTCAAGTATCCCTCTACCCACTTGTTGACTATCTTCGTTTGCCCATCAGTCTGGGGGTGGTAATTGGTGTTGGGTGTCAACTCTGTCTCCACCAATCTGAATAAATCCCGCCAAAATGTGTTGATGAACCGACTGTCTCTCTCGCTGACGATGCTATGTGGCAACCCGTGAAGTCTGAAAACCTCTATGAAGAATAGCTTTGCCACCTGCATTGCACTGTAATCTGTAGGAATCGCATAGAAATGCGCAAACTTGGTCAATCAGTCGACCACTACATAAATACAATCCTTACCTTGAGCCCTGGGTAGGCCTGTAATGAAGTCCATGGATATGCTTTCCCACTTCTGCTTCAGAATGGGAAGTAGCCGAAGTAACCCTGGTGGAAGTGTCTGCTCTGACTTGTTTTGTTGACAAGTCACACACTCACTGATATGTCTCATCACATCCTGTTTGAGACCCTTCCAAAAGAATCTCTCCTTGACCCTATACCCCTTGTGTGTTGATAATGTGGCCCAAGTATAACAGTTTTGTGATTCCAAACTCACACTTTGAATCCTTGACATACAGTGACTATGACTCCATGATGCTGAGTACCTCATCCAAGTGCCTCAGATGCTCCTTCCATGTCTTGCTGTATACCGAAATGTTGTCGAAGTGATCTCCTCAAGTGATCTCGGAATATATGGTTCATGCAAGACTGAAATGTGGTTGGTGCATTGGTTAGCCCAAATGGCATAGCCAGGAACTCAAAGTGTCCATAGTGGCATCAGAATGTCGTCTTCTAAATATCTTGCTCTCGAATGTTGATTTGATGATATCTAGAGCGCAGGTCAATCTTAGAGAAGAAAATTGCTCCATGCAGTTCGTCCATCAACTCATCAATGCGTGGGATAGGATACCGGTTTTTTATGGTCTTCTTGTTCAAAGCGTGGTAATCTATACACATCCTCATGGTACCATCCTTCTTCAGGACTAAGACAACTGAAGAAGCGAATGGACTACTGTTGGGTCCGATGTGCCCCATCGCTAGCAATTCCTTGATTGCTTTTTCTATCTCATCCTTGAGCCTCCTAGGATGACGATAGGGCGCTGTAATCACAGGTTTCGCACCTTCCTCCAACTCAATGGTGTGCTTAAATCCTCTATTGGGTGGTCTCCCCGACGGAATCTGTCCAAAAACCTGCTGATGCCGACTCAACAAAGTCCTGATCTCTGTCTGATACTGTTGTTGGCCGTCTGAATCCCTCCGTGTGGTGATTAAGCACTCTGCAGCATATGCTACTTCCCCATGCCTGAAGATCCTCTCCATCCTCTTTGTTGACACTGTCCTGGGTGCCCCGATCGACATACCTCGCAGTACAATCCTCTTCCCCTCACTGTCTCTGAACCTCATCTCAAGGGTTTGGTAGTTGGTAGAAATCTTGCCCAAGGTGATCAACCATTGGACTCCCAACACCACATCTATGTCAGAAAGGTCAACTACATAGAATGTGTGATGTCCCGTTCCCAAGAGTAGGTCAACAAGGAGTGACTTAGTAGTCTATGTGTTCCCGTAGACTATAGTCAGGCACAAACAAGGAACAAGATGGAGAAATAAGGAGGAATTGATGGCTAAACGATAAATTAAGCCAAAATACTTAGGAAAAGTCACTTAAGCATAAGTCAATGAAGAATTAGAATGAAAAGGTGCTAAAGGGGGACTTAATTAATTAATTATTCACCTTAGGAGGAAAAGCACCTAGCTTAAGTGAGGTCAATGGCGAATTATATTGGGAAAGGTATAAAGGGAGGAATTTGACCTAATTCCTCATTATGCATTATTATGATTTGATGTTGAGAGTTCCCAGAGGAGGAAGAGAGTCGACCTTGCTGTTTTGTGGATTTCTGGAGGAAACCACCACCATTGATCGATTTCGGTGTTGAGAGACACACCCTAGCCCATCGGAGATACCATCCAGGTATTTCACCGAGCTATTCAGGAGTATCCAATACAGYGTGCACAACTTAGCCAGTGAGGGCGCAAGTCAGATTGAAGGTTTGTGGAGCTGCACGAGGTCTGAGCTCAGATTGCAGTTTCCTTCCGACCCAGTGGAGATCCAGYCAGGGTGCTTCTATTGAGCCATTTATCATCAAATTCTGACGGTGGAATCTTGCAGAGCGCATTATCCAACCATTTAGAGCGCAACTCTTCCGACAATACATTTGGGGTTGCAGACGGAGCATCARGACAGATTCGGGGAAACCCTTCCGACCCAATTCCGCATTTGGTGAGATGATCGTTTTGAGCCCTATAGCAGTTGATTTCGTTGGTGGAATCATTTGGGGCACATCTAGTGTCCCAGGAGATGTGCAAACCCCCAGGGGTCCAGATCCAGTACCTTAGAGGCCAGATCTGATATCCGGTACTCATCCATTCCAGTCTAGAGGCTAGGGCGCTTCTATTGGACCTGTTTCCGACGCATTCCGACGGTCTATCCTTCCGGACGAGTTTTCCAGCTGATAGCGGTTACCGCATTTCTTCGGAGTCGCATATTTCTGCCGATCTATTCGTGCATGCATCAGATCTGCATTCATCTTCTGATCACGAGTATTTTTATGCTATTTGATTGTATTCCAGTGACTATCCATGAGATCTAGCTGACGATTATACTTTACATTTCCAATGTGTTATTGTATTTCCATGCTTGAGTCGCATAATATATGTTATCGGGCAGTTGATGCTCTTTACTTCCGCATGCATCCTTTATATATTGTTTAAACCATAAATACGCAATATACACATGCAATAACCAACATGCACCTGAAATAACCAACATGCACATGCAATAACCTTAAAGATCTCAAACACACAACTGAAACGCATCCAAAAACCCCCAGTGTATCAGATCTGCAAGACAAAACATTGGATCAGTAGCAAATATCTTGATCAACGAAAATAGGGATATTTCAGTGGTATCAGAGCTTTAGTTCGCCAGCCTGTGACTAAAGACAATGAATACAGTAGGAGAACCAGATCGCCGTGAGCACGTAGTTGACGAATATGTCACTTACAACAGGCGTAGGGAAAGAAGGGATAGGCCTAACTTTCTTCCCTTCCCTCCCAGTTCAGAGGAAGAGGAAGAGGCACACAAAGAAGCAGAGAGAAGAGCAGAGCGTGAGGCCGAGCGCGAAGCATAGAGGAGGCTAGGTGACAAATATTAGCGACCAAAGGGCAGTGGTAAGGACCCCATGGATCCAGATGCAACCTTCATGCAGGTTATCAGTGATATGCTAGCTAGTCAACGGACCATGTCTCAGTCTTTGGCTCAGGTAGCGGATAGACTGGCTGTGGTAGACATCCTTGGCACACAAGCCCCACATGCAGCACAGGGGAACTCAGGGGTAGGCAGTAGACCCCAGTCACCCACTCGCACATACACCGCTGCGAGTAGGATTCCACGTCCGTTGTTTCCCAGTTTCCAGAGGGCACCCCCGATAGCAACACAAATACCGATAGCACAGAGACCACCCACTCATGCAGAGGACATTGCAGAGTATCAGAGAGAGGATGCAACATTGGGCCATGACTTCCATCAGGATATGACCTTAGTCGAGTATTGTGGACTCAGACTCAGGAACCGCCCCAGAGAGCCACAGAGGGGAGGACCACAGTAACAACAACAGCAGGGGCATAACATTGATTTCATTTGAAAAGTTGGTAAACTCACCATACCTTCTTTTGACGGATTGTCCAAATGCACCGCCAGAGCTTGGGTACAGAAATTAGACACCTACTACAAGCTCAACCAGATGACCGAGTCAGAGGCCATCAGTTTCACCACCGTACATTTGGAGGGTGAGGCACACAAGTGGTGGTATCATGGATTGGTGGCATTGGGTCACAGTCGCATCACCTCCTACAGAGAGTTCACAGAGAGACTCATGGATAGATTCGACAGGAGGGATCCAAAGATCCATTTCAGAGATCTAGCCCAGTTGAGACAAACTGGCACAACAAAGGCATTCATCTCAGAGTTTTAGAGGGTAGCAATGGCAGTGACAGACATGTCCGAGCCCCGATTGGTCATGCTATTCACAGAAGGGCTCACAGAACCCTTGAGAGCATGGGTGAAGGCCTATTGGCCTCATACCTTGCAGGATGCCATCCGAAGCACTAAAGATTTGGCGGATTTAGTGCCAAAAACTAAACCCTTCACTAAACCCTTTGTACCACAGAAAGACAAGGATCAGAAGAATCCTCAAAGGGAATGGAAGGGCAAGCCCAAGTTGGATGATGATACGCGACGCGAGTTGATGAGGAAGAAGCTTTGCTTCTCCTGCAGAGACCCTTGGGTCCCAGGGCATAGATGCATGGGAAAGGGACAAATCCACTACATCAAAGTGGAATCAGGCAGTGAGGAGGAGGATGAGGATATTGAGGCACAAACATATAGTGATTCAGAGATTGAGACCACTCATGAGCCAGAGCAACAGCCGAAGAAACCTCAGATATCGGCAAGGGCACAACCCAAGGAGGAGGCAAAACCTCGTAGAGAGGTGAAAGGGGGAACCATAGCCACCCTTTCAGGAGTACCCAGGTACAACACTCTCAGGCTCAAGGGCCTTGTACAGGGGCAATGCATGACAACTTTAGTTGATGGTGGGGCCACCCACAACTTCATAGATGCATCCTTAGTAGCTAGGAGGGGGTTACGCACAGAGGAGTTTGAGGGATTCCATGTGGCAGTGGCTGATGGATACACGATGACATGTTTGGACATGATCCCCGACCTAGAGGTCAAACTAGGCAACTACACCTTGACAGACACCTTCTATGTAGTTGACCTATCAGATATTGATGTCGTGTTAGAGGTACAATGGTTATATTCATTGGGAGAGATTGGGTTCTGTTATCCCCGATTTCTAGGGATAACTAGGAGATCATGTCTCGAGGCCCACAGGTCCTAGACATGGAGTACCGAGAGCAGGATTGACCTGAGCATGGCCTTGGAGGGCCCATCTTTCTTCTTCTTTATCAGACTTGTCCTGTCAGCAGCAGCAACATCCATAACCTTCGGCTTGGACTTGCATCAGAGAAGACTCTTGCTCCATGAGGTAATTGGCCTAGGTATCATGGTATGTGTCATGTTTGATCATTATAACTTTCAGATATATGCATCAGATCCCTTTCATTTCTGACAATTGCTTGGATCTTACACTAACCCACTTGACCATGGTTGGGGGAATCGACAGGGTACCCTAGCAAGCTTGTGCCCATAGGTTTTGGTGAGCTACCAGGGGGGATTTTGAAGAGCCATCGTCCACTCCCATCATATTATCACTTTTACATCTTATCTCCCATTCATCTATCCCATTCCCCTAGTCCGAACATTAGGATGACTTATTTGTGGGTTACACCTTATCCTGTGGGAAGAAGGGGCTAAAGGCCCAGGGGGTAAAAGCAACTGGTAAGAGATAAAAGCCATAAAAAATAAAACCTAGAGATGCCTCGCCCAGGGATCCCCGAGAAGGCAATAAAAGGCCTCTCGATA
>ML778405.1:261907-272596 GCA_009831015.1 Picea engelmannii
CAAGACATGGGATGAGCATCTAGCACATTTGGAGGAGGTCTTGGGTATTATGCAGGCACAGTCTTTATATGCCAAGGAATCCAAATGTGAATTTGGCATGAGAGAACTACTGTACTTGGGGCATATCATCAGTGGGTAGGGAGAATAGGTTCATCAGGAAAAGATCAGGGCCATTTTGGATTGGCCAATGCCCAAGAATCTCTTAGGTAGTTACTACAGGCAGTTCGTCAGGGGTTTTTCACGGTTGGGAGCACCACTCACAGACTTGACCAAGAAGGGTGCTTTTCATTGGACAGAGGAGTCACAACAAACATTCGACCAAATGAAGGAGGTTATGAGCACATGCCCTGTTCTAGCCCTTCCAGACTTCTTGTAGCCGTTTGTCTTAGAGTGCGACGCATCAAGGGTGGGGATTGGAGCAATTTTGATGCAGGGGGGCCACCCCATCGTGTTTGAGAGAAGAAAGATCAACGAGTCGGAGAGACTCTATCCTATTTACGACAAGGAGATGCTAGCGATCATGCATGCCTTAACCAAATTCAGGCAGTATCTGGTTGGCAGCAGGTTTGTAGTGAAGACTGATCATAACAGTCTCAAGTATTTCCTTGATCAGAAAGACCTCAGTGAGAGGCAGCAAAAGTGGGTCTCAAAGATCTAAGCCTTTGACTTTGACATTGAGTATGTCAAGGGAAAAAGGAATATCGTGGCAGATGCCTTGTCCAGGAGGCCAGCAGGATGTTCGATGATGGACATTTTACAGATTGGAAAGCTCAATTTTTGGTGGAATACTCCAAAACAAATTTGCTTGTGAGGTGATGGACGGACATGTGATTGATGATAGATACCGGGTTCTTGATGATGTCATTTTACTACAAGGACCGGATTTACTTGGTTCCAGAATCCACCCTGAAGGGGAAAATTCTGAAGGTATGTCATGATTCGCCTACAATAGGGCATTGGAGGTACTTCAAAACATATAGGTAGATCATGGAGAGATTCTCATGGAAGGGTCTCAAGGATGATGTGCTGAAACACATACGAGAGTGCACGACTTGTCAACAGAACAAGTCCGAGCAGACACACCCCATAGGGCTACTACAACCTCTACCCATTCCAGAGCAGAAATGGGAGAGCATTTCCATGGATTTCATTACAGGCCTTCCTAGAGTGCAGGGCAAGGACTGCATATTTGTGGTGGTCAACAGACTGACCAAATTTGCACATTTCTTCGCCATACCCACAGACTATAAGGCCATACAGGTAGTAGAGTTGTTGTTCAGGGAGGTATTCCGGTTGCACGGGTTACCTAGGCAGATAGTCAGTGATAGAGATGGGCGCTTCATCAGTGCATTTTGGCAGGAGCTTTTCAGGTTGACAGGCACAGAGCTAGCCACGAGTTCCAGCTACCACCCACAGATAGATGGGCAGACGGAGATCGTCAACAAATGGGTAGAAGGGTATCTGAGGAACTATGTGGGGGGGTAGCAGTGCACTTGGGTGAGATGGTTACATATGGGTGAGTATTGCTACAACGCAACTTACCATATGTCTATCAGGATGTCACCGTTCAGGGCATTGTATGGATATAATGCACCCTCCTTTATGGAGACTGTGTTTGGGGACAACAGGGTCCCGGGGGCCAAGGACTGGGTGGAGGAGAGTCAGATAATTCGTCAATCAATAAGGGAGAACTTGCAGTCAGCTCAGAACCAGCAGGAGATATATGCAGACCGACACAGAGTTGAGCGCAGTTTTGAGGTAGGGGATTTGGTTTTTCTGCGATTACAGCCATACAGACAGTCCTCCTTGAAGAGGAGCGGAGCAGAGAAGCTGAAGCCAAAGTTCTACGGGCCATACAAAGTCATCAGGAGGATAGGCAAGGTGGCATACGAGCTAGAGCTACCAGAAGGTAGCAAGATTCATAACGTCTTTCATGTCTCTTGCCTTAAAAAGGCTGTGGGACAACAGGTTAACATTTCAGAGGAGTTTCCACCCTTGGAGGAGGAGGGTCAGTTGGAGCTGGTGCCAGAGGAGGTACTAGAGCAGAGAGAGCGCAGATTGAGGAGCAGGATCATCAAGGACTGCTTGGTTAGATGGAGGGGTCTTCCAGTGGAGGATGCCACATGGGAGGGAGAGCATATCTTACAGCACCCAGGATTGATGTTGCTTGAGGACAAGCAATCTCGGGAAGGGAGGACTGTGATGTCCCGTTCCCAAGAGTAGGCTAGCAGGGAGTGACTTAGTAGTCTATGTGTTCCCGTAGACTATAGTTAGGCACAAACAAGGAACAAGATGGAGAAATAAGGAGGAATTGATGGCTAAATGATGAATTAAGACAAAATACTTAGGAAAAGTCACTTAAGCCGAAGTCAATGAAGAATTAGAATGAAAAGGTGCTAAAGGGGGACTTAATTAATTAATTATTCACCTTAGGAGGAAAAATGCCTAGCTTAAGTGAGGTCAACGACGAATTAGATTGGGAAAGGTATAAAGGGAGGAATTTGACCTAATTCCTCATTATGCATTGTTATGATTTGATGTTGAGAGTTCCCAGAGGAGGAAGAGAGTCGACCTTGCTGTTTTGTGGATTTCTGGAGGAAACCACCATCATTGATTGGTTTCAGTGTTGAGAGACACCCTAGCCCATCGGAGATACAATCCAGGTATTTCACCGAGCTATTCAGGAGTATCCAGTACATTGTGCGCAGCTCAGCCAGTGAGGGCGCAAGTCAGATTGAGGGTTTCTGGAGGTGCACGAGGTCTGAGCTCAGATTGCAGTTTCCTTCCGACCTAGTGGAGATCAAGCCAGGGCGCTTCTATTGAGCCATTTATCATCAGATTCTGACGGTGGAATCTTGCAGAGAGCATTACCCAGCTATTTAGGGCACAACTCTTCTGACAATACATTTGGGGTTGCATACGGAGCATTAGTACAGATTCGGGGAAACCCTTCCGACTCAGTTCTGCATTTGGCGAGACGATTGTTTTGAGCCCTATAACAATTGATTCCGTCGGTGGAATCATTTGGGGCACATCCAGTGTCCCATGAGGTGCGCAAACCCCCAGGGGTCCAGATCCAGTACCTTAGAGGCCAGATCTGATATCCGACACTCATCCATTCCAGTCTAGAGGCCAGGGCGCTTCTATTAGAGCAGTTTCCGACACATTCCGACGGTCTATCCTTCTGGACGAGTTTTCCAGTTGATAGCGGTTACCGCATTTCTCCGGAGTCGCATATTTCTGCCGATCTATCCGTGCATGCATCAGATCTGCATTCATCTTCCGATCATGGGTATTTTTATGCTATTTGATTGTATTCCAATGACGATCCATGAGATCTAGCTGACGATTATACTTTACATTTTCAGTGTGTTATTGTATTTCCATGCTTGAGTCGCATAATATATGTTATTGGGCAGTTGATGTTCTTTACTTCCGCATGCATCCTTTATATACTATTTAAACCATAAATACGCAACATGCACATGCAATAACCGACATGCACTTGAAATAACCAACATGCACATGCAATAACCTTAAAGATCTCAAACACTCAACTGAAACACATCCAGAAACCCCCAGTGTATCAGATCTGCAAGATAGAACATTGGATTAGTAGCAAATATCTTTATCAGCGGGATCAGGGATATTTGAGAATGTATCTCCCATGGTGTAGTTACTTAACTTTACCTCCAAGTCTGGGACTCTGTCTACACACTCCACCAGGTGGCCATCTGCTACTGCAACATCAAACCCCTCAAAATCCTCTGTCTGTTGTGCTCGCCTCGATACCAATGCAACGTCAATGAAGTTGTGGGTTTCCCCACCATCTATCAGGGCAATGGCCCACTGTCCTTGAATAGTCCCTTTGATCCCGAGGGTGTCATACCTAGGGATCCCAGAAAGGGTCACTATGACTCCTTTTGCTGGTGCTCATCTCTTAGTCTTATCGCGAGGCTGAGGCTCTACCGGTGGTTGGGCCCCTACCGGTGTCAGTGGTCTGCGTGGAGGCTTCTGCCCCGCATGAATGGCTCCTCCTCTGAGTTGGTGGACTCACTGTCATGTGCCTGACTGCCCTGTTCCTCCTCATCACCGTATGCTGCAACCTCAATGTAGTGTATTTCTCCCCTGCCCATGCACCTGTGGTCGGGGACCTATGGGTCTTTGCAGGTGAAGCATAACTTCTTCCTCATAACCTCATGCCTCGTATCATCATCCAACTTCTCCTTACCCTTCCACTCTCTCTGAAATGGTTTCCTATCCTAGTCCTTCTATGGCACAAAAGGTTTGGAAAAAGTTTTGGTTTTCGACATTTATTCTGCTAGATCTCTAGTGCGTAGGATGACATCCTGTAGTGTGTGAGGTCTGTAGGCCTTCACCCATCCTCTCAAGGGTTCTGTGAGACCCTCTGTGAAAAACATGATCAGTTTAAGCTCTAAAATGTTTGTCACTGCCACGGCTACCCTCTAAAACTCTGTGATGAATGCCTCAGGTGTGCTAGTTTGTCTCAACTGGGCTAAATCCCTGAAGTGGATCTCTGGATCCCTCCTGTCAAATCTATCCATGATCCTCTTTGTGAACTCCGTGTATGAAGTGATGTGATTGTGACCTAGCGTCACTAGTCCATGATGCCACCACTCATGTGCCTCTCCCTCCAAATGCAAGGTAGAAAAATTGATGGCCTCTATTTCTGTCATTTGGTTGAGCTTGTAGTACGTGTCTAGTTTTTGTACCCAAGCTCTGGCAGTGCATCTATATGATCTGTCGAAAGAAGGTATAGTAAGTTTATCTACTTTCCTGATGGAATCTATGTTCTGTCCTTGTTGCTGCTGCTGTCCTCCCCTCTGAGGATATCTAGGTCGGTTCCTGAGTCTGAGTCCACAATACTCTACCAAGGTCATGTCCTGATGGAACTCTGGTCCCAATGCTGCATACTCTCTCTTGTACTCTGAAATATCCTCTGCCTATGTAGTCTGCCTCAGTGATATTGGCTGTTGTACTGCTGTTGGAGGTTTCCTTTGAAAGCTAGGGAACAGTGGCCTGGGGATCCTATTCAATGAAGTGTATGTGCGAGTAGGTGAATGGGGTCTACTGCCTTCCCCTGAGTTCCCCTGTGCTGCATGCGGGGCATTTGTTCATAGAATGCTCCCTGTAGTCAATCTATCGACCATCTGTGCCAAGGACTGAGTCATGGCCTACTAACTGATCACTAAATTGCTAAGAACCTGCATGAAGGCTACCTCTGGATCCATGGGTGCTTTGCCACTACCTTCTGGCCTTTCATACATGTCTCCCATCATCCTCTCTGCCTTACGCTCTGCCCCTCTCGCTGCTTCCCTATGTGTCTCTTCCTCTTCCTCTGAACTATGAGAAAACAAGGGATAATTTGCCCTACGTCTCCTCCTTTCCCTGCGTTTGTTGTAAGTGACATATTCGTCACCTAAGTGCTCACAACCCTCTGGGTTCTCTGCTGAACTCATCGAAACTTTAGTCACAGGCTGGCAGGACTAAAGCTCTGATACCACTGTAATATCCCAAGATCCACAGATTTGGATATATGCCTCAACTATTGGCTATCTGTTGCAGAAACTGATACTCTCTGGGATTCTGGATGCAGTTAAGGGTTTTTCTCTGTGTTTCAATAGTTTTGAATGTGTTTTCTTGTGTTTACGAGTGTATAACAAACATGCAATAGATAAGAAACATAGAACATCGACAACTACTTCTATTATGAAATATGACTAAAAGTACAATACTGCATGTGGGAAATAAATTGAATCACTCAGCTAGATCAAGACTAGATGGATCTTAGCTGGAATACAATCAACAATGCTAAATCAAAATACCCGGAAGCAAAGAAGAATGCTGGATAAGTGGATGAGCAAGATGAACTGTTGCATGCAACCGACAACTTTCACGACAACTGCTGCAGGACTGGAATGTTCGCCTTGGTGCTAGACTCCTTGTATAACCCTAAAAACTATCTCAAACTGTGCCCCCTGACCTCAAACACCCTCTTAGTAACTATCATCCTAAAGATCGACCCTCTGTTGATCTGTACGAACCCCGGATGGTTCCCCTAGGGGGGTTGGCGAACCTCCTAGGCTCAACTTCTGCTCCCTATAGATTCCATCGTCGGAAATGGGCTGTAAGTGTCTCAATCTATGCGCCCTATCCTCCTATGAACTGGGTCGGAAGGGTTTCCCCGGAGCTGATCCGGTGATCTCTCTAGAACCCTGCCTAAGTCTTCACAAGTGTTGCGCCCTCAATAGCTGTTTGGTGGGCCATGGATGATTCCTCCATCAGAATCAGAATCTCTTAAGAAGTATCTCAAAAGGAGCGCCCTGCCTTCCTCTCAACTGGGTCGGAAGAAAATCTTTGAATTCTCCTTGGTCGGGACAGGCTAAACCTTTGAGTCTCCCAGCCCTCATGCCCTCACCATGATGAATTGCACCCTAGCTTCTTGAACCTGTAAACTGTTGCTGAAACCGATGAAGAATCGGGGTGATCCTTCCAGTGACTAGGGTGTGTCTCTCAACACTGAAATCAACCAACTGGTGTCTTCCTCTTGGAATCCACAATATCCACTGATTCGCCCGAACCTATGTGTTTTCTCCTCAGAGCTCAATTCTCAAATCATAAACTGGGATAATGAGGAATTAGGTCGCTTTTCTCCTTCATATGCCCTCTCAAACCCTAATTCTTTGTTGACCTCTATAATTAGCTCTTTCACTTAAGTGCCCCTCTATTTTTGGCTTAATTCACTTAAAGCGCACTTTTCCCACTTTTCACTTAATGTCACTTTCGAAATATAACATTCCTTAGTGAAATGACACCAAATGATCCCGTTTCCCATGTGTCTACTTGGCTATAGTCTAAAGGGGATGTTTAGACTACTAAGCCCTCCTCTCTGGAGCTCCTACTAGGAAAGGGACATTACAGAAATCTACTGTTACCTTCAGATATTGTAGAATCCACCTTACTGCCTGCCAATGTTGAGGACCTTATCCTGCAACACTTTGGCTTTTGTACTCATTGCAGACAATGGGCACAATATATCTGGTCTGGTGCACATGATTACATATATGATACTTCCTTTGCTTTTTGATATGGTAATTGTGTAATTAATTCCCTTTCTTTTGAGGACACATCTGTCATGAGTTTGAAATTTACTTCCATGGGATTGCTCAACCATTTACACTTTGTCCATTTCAATCTTCTTTTACATACTTTCATAATGCTTCTTCTATTCAAAATGAACTTATCTTTTAGATCTATCTTAGATAATTTGGATGCCAAGATAGTAGTGAATTTCACCATTATCAACCATTTCAGATTGAGTAGATAGTATTGCCTCTATCTGTTTCATCAATGTATGATGGTTAATAATTAGTGTAATTGTGTCATCCTGAGCATAGATGTTAGAATTTGCTTCCCCTTTCTACAATCCACTAACTAGGAGGAATGTCTCAATCCTTTGATAGCAGGCACGAGGAACTTGCTTTCATCCACATAATGACCTCCTTGACCTGCAGATCAACTGCTCTTTACCTACTTCTATATAGTATAAAGTTATAAACCCTTCAAGTTGGTCCTATGAAAGTTATTTTAACATCAATTTGATGTATTTCCATGTCCTTTATTGCTGCAACAACCAGGAGCACCTGAATTGATATCAACTTTACTTCCAGTAAGAATGTATAATGAAAGTCTACACCTACAACCTGAATACCCCTTGGCAACTAATTGTTCCTTATACCTATTAACTTGATCATTTTCCTTCCAACTTTAGCCTAAATAACCAGTTGCAGCCCAGTCTTTCTTTCTTGGTGGAAAGGGGGCTAATTCTGACATTCCATTCTTTCTCTAGGGAGTCATACTTTGAATATATTACATTTATTCATCTAAGTGAATCTAAACATCTCATAGCCTCCTCTAGGGTTTGTGACCCTGTTATACTATCTGACAAAGCATAATTAAATTGTTCAGATGAATATAATTTTTGTGCTAGCTGCATAGAACTCTCTTACCTTCCAAATGAGTTTTCTTGTGTTGATCTACAGAGGCCTCGTAGTATTTATATACTAGATGCTCTATCTGCATGTTGCTTTGCTGGTTGTGATTCTTGTAAATCCCCATATTGTATGACTTGTTCATCTACACTTTGTTCCTAACTAGCGGAGCTGTACAGTTCTTCAGATTTACATGTGATGTCACTTCTCTACTTGTCTGGTTATCACCCATGGATCGTTCATCAAGGGTTATCACCTCTACTAACAAACACCTTCATTATGACTGGATCAAACGATGTATATCTCTTCTTCTCGGTATGATGGGCAATGGTGATTGCTTCATTGCTCATGCCATCTAACTTCTCCCTCCTTGTAATGATATGTATATGAGCAAGACATCCAAATATCCTTGAATACGCTACAATTGGCTCCATACCTAACCACACCTCTTCTGGTGTCTTTCCTTTTTCAACTTAAATTGGAACTTTGTCTAGATTGTAAGCTACAATTGGCATTACTTCAATGCAGGACTTAGATAACTTGCTACATGCTAGCATGCCCCCTATTCCTGTGCTCTACTACCTCATTCCATTGAGGTGAATACTATTACCACACTGAAGTTCCCTGAGAGATCTTGGTTGCTTTTCAACTGAAGCAAGAAAGATTTTAAAATTTATGCACACCTAAAGTATCTAGGTTTTTTAAAGAATGGTGACCTTATGTTCTCTTAGATGCATCACAAATGAATGTAATGAAGTACAGTAAGCTACAATTGGCACTATTTCAATGAAGGACTTAGATAACTTGCTACGTGATAGCATGTGTCCTATTCGTGTGCTCTACTGCCTCATTCCATTGAGGTGAATACTATTACCACACTGAAGGTCCCTAGGGATCTTGGTTGCTTTTCAACTGAAGCAAGAAAGGTTTTAAACACAGCTAAAGAATCTAGGCTTTTTTAAGAATGGCAAACTTATGTTCTCGTAGTTGCATCAAAAGTGAATGTAATGAATCGTGCCATGCTACACTCAGAAAATCTGTATAGGTTCACAAATATTTATCTGAACAAAGATCAATAAGTTCCTTTTCTTGGGATATTCCACTCTTGAGACAGTTCTTGATAATGTAGCCTTCACACAGTGCCAATGTGTCAGCTGTGTTGACATCTAAGCACATCTTCAATTCTTCCTTATTCGTTTATGCTAACACTTGCATTCTTGATTGACAGTCAACTTTGCATTTCTCTGTTTGTTTACCACCAACATAGCTATGTAAAACTAGAACTTTAGAGAGTGATCTATACAAGTTTCCTTCCGATTCCATGCATAACTTCTTGTTGCTAGATCTTTTTAACAACACATCTCTGCTCTAAACTCAATTTTTGGCCTTGCATCTGCAAGTCTATTGACAAAAAGAAGGGTCTTTGTTAAGTTTGACACATGTAATACATTTTTAATCTTTCTACAACACCATTGGAAGTTTTACTGTAAGGATGCACTGTCCAACAATATCACTACTGCCGTTATCTCCCAAGAAAATGTTTTTTATGAGTTGTTTTAAATATGTTAGAAACCACTCTTCCTTGGAAATGTGGTCTGTATATACCTTTCCATCCTTTTTTGTACAGTTTTTTGTAAATATTTTCTGTAAATATAAGACATATTTTACAAAAAGAATGTTACAAACCACTTTTTTTGTGGTGTCATATGTTGAGTTATTCCAGAATCCAAGAATAACCTGTCAAATTCTCTCACTGAAGATGATGCATGGGTTACAGATAGTGTGTGCTTGTGTATTTTCTTGTTTTTCTTTTCCTCATGAATTCTTTTCTTTCATTGCTTGATGTAATGTTTGGGTGTTGCACTCTACAAGCAAGCATTCTTCTTTTAAGACTGGACTCCAACTACCTTGTGTCTCCTTGGTTTGAGGTTAATTATTGTTGGCTTGCTTCTAGAAACTACCCTTCTAGCCTGCAAACAAAGCCTTTGTAAGTTACCAACATCAACCCCTTTGCCCTTCCTCCTCGTTTCTTCCCCAAGGGTGTAATTGTCACTTGATAAAGTGCTAGTTTTTCAACTTGATTGCTTAGAGTAACAACCAAACTATCAAATGAATTCAACTGACTAATGGTTAAGAACATGTGTTTCCTCTTAAGAGGTCATAGGTTCAAATCCAGAGGGGGGTAGGGTATGTATACCTTTGTAGACTTTACCAGTCAAATCGCTGGGTGGAGGGGGTCCCTTGTCCCACAAACAAGGGGGTCTCATACACCAATTTGGTGTGCTGGCTTGGCCGTGACCTTAAAAATAGATTATTATTATTATTAATGTGGTTGTTTGAACCCTATCAATTATTGATGATTGCAACTACGTGAGACATTCTCCAGGACACAAACCTGAGAGAGAGCCCCTGAGCGGGGTGTGTTGTTCCTATATGAGACAGAGCTAGAATGTAGAGATGGCCTCCTCCTTACAGAGAGTTGAGAAGAACTCCAGATGATTCTCCTGTGTAACGCAGTGAGAAAGGAGATCTGCAGAGTTGGACATGCCTGTGGCTAAGCACAAGGTGAATGTTAAATTTTTAATTAAAATAAAGTACCAAGGCAAGTGTTTCTCTTCCCTAGGCGCCTAAGGGGGAGAAAGTGCCTAATGTGGGTCCTAGTCAAATTAATTTGTGA
>ML778405.1:272601-295707 GCA_009831015.1 Picea engelmannii
AAATTAAAAGATAACTTTATGACTAAAGTGAGGGTGAGTGAAGAGACACCAAATCTCAGCCACCCATCTAATCTAATCTCAACCGTTAGATTAGAAAACCCCTCACCTTCCCTCATGAGGTCGACTAGGGCAAGAGGGCGCACCCATTCTTGGGTAGTTCAAGCATTCTTGTTGAGAAAACAAGAGAGAGCAAGAGAGAGGTCGAGCTGAAGAAAAGAGACAACATTTGCTGAAGGAGAGCACGCATCCCAAGGCAAAGAGAAACACGGATTTCAAGGCAGCAGACAACAAGGAAGAACAGGTCGTACAACATTTACTGTGCACAGAAATCGAGGAAAACAGCTGCAATTTCTGAGTATTGGAACGCATTCCAAGGCTGTCGTACAACATTTATTGGCACAAAAATCGAGGTAACTGCTGTAATAAATTTCTGAGTGTATTTCCGTACAGTTTGGCACGAATTTTGAGGGCCGTACAACACGGTTTACAAGGAGCTGTTCATGCTGGGTTTTCCGTACAATCTTAGCAGAGTTTTGGCACGAATTTTGAGACAGTCTGTACAACATTAATTGCTGGGACAGCCGTACAGTTGTACGGATTTCTGGTTCAAAAATCGAGGAGCAAAGCTACAGGAATGTCCAGATAAGTTTGTGTAAATTTCTGAAGATGAATATGCTGTAAAAGAAATTTCTCAGAAGCTCATAAATAATAAAGAGCCCTCTCTCACTGGTTTTCCCCTTGTGGGTTTTTCCAGGGTCGAAGTTAGACCGAAAATCTTTGTGTCTATATTTTCTGAGTTTTGCATACTGCTGATATTTTATTTCTGCGTTGAAAACGATGTTCAGAATCCTCATGTTTCAGTTCTGAAGTTTATTTTCTATTAAGTTTTTATATGCTGAAACAGTGTTGAAACAATGCTGAAACATATGCTGAAACAGTGCTGTAACTAGTGCTGAAACAGTGCTGAAACATATGCTGAAATTGTGTTGAAACATATGCTGAAACAGTGCTGAAACATATGCTGAAACAGTGTTGTAACTAGTGCTGAAACAGTGCTGTAACATATGCTGAAACAGTGCTGAAACTGGGTTTGGCATTTAACTTTGGTTGAAAAATCAGCGAGACTGAAACTGGGTTGGGGTCTGAATTTTTTTTACAGTGAACGTGTGAAATCCCAATGTGCTGGGTGCATCGTCATGAGACAAAGATGAAGATGATGTATTAGCCTCCTCTGAGCAGAGAGTTGATGATGAACTCCAGATGACTCTCCTGTGTAATGCAGTGGGAAAGAAGATCTGTTGAGTGGACGTGCCTGTGGACGAGCATAGGTGAACGAGATCCTAGTGGCTGAGCACTAGTGAGAGTGGTTCCTCTGTGTAATGCAGTGAGCCAGAGATATGGACATCCCTATGGATGTGCTCCTAGTGGCTAAGCACTAGTGGGTGTATGAGATCCCTTGCTATATTGTTCAAGAGTCAGACCTGCCTGTAACCCTAATTGTAATGTAAAGGGTACAGGTCAACCCCACCTCAATGTAATTGATAATTAATGTAAAAGATAATTAATCTGGTTAATATTAATTATATTATGAGATAGAGAGGTCGGCCCTGTTGTGCCAATAGACACTTTTGCTGACAGGTCAAGTCTAATATAAGTAAAGGTAAATTCCCCATTGAGCAATCATATCTTTTGTGTGAGTTTGGAAATTTCAGCAAGTACATCTTCTTGGGAAAAGTGCACACCTCTCTTAGGCGCTAGTCTTCTAGGGTTTGTAAGCACCCTCTTGTGTGCTAGGTTTTCTTGGTGGTGAAGGTCTTTCTCATGAAGAATATAGCAAAGGATTTGGCTGGGTTTTCTTCCCTTGTTGAGAAGGGTTTCCCAGGATACTTCTTGTGTACTTGTGCATGGTGTTTCTTCTTGTGATCTTGGTTGTTGCAACATAATTGGTTATGGTTTAAGTAAAATGCAAAAATGGAATGAACTTCATGCTTAAACCTTGTCTATTGAAAAATCAACATGGTATCAGAGMATAAGTCTTGAAGAATCCATTGCAAAAACAACTTTCGGCCATCCTCTCTCTCTTATGCAGAAACCGTACGACCCTCCTAGGGTTCCCAGAAAATCCATATGACCTACTCTTCTGGGGGTTTTCAGCACTTGGCACTTGGACGTTGGGGATAAAAAAGGCATAGGTGTGTACGACCTCCTTCAGTGCACCTCCAACAAGTCTCAAACTGAAATTCCAGGCATTTTGACATTTTGGCCCTAGGGTTTCTAGGGTTTCGCTAATTTTTGCAGAAAATTTCAGAATTGTGTTTCTGCAATTCCTTGAAGGAGCTATTCAACTTACCAGGGCTATCATGTCCTTCAAAGGCTTATTGTTGGCAGTCATAAGCCCAACAAAACCTAAATCCAGAATCCAAAATCCAAGAATAACCTGTCAAATTCTCTCACTGAAGATGACGCATGGGTTACAGATAGTGTGTGCTTGTGTATCTTCTTGTTTTTATTTTATTGCTTGATGTAATGTTTGGGTGGTGCACTCTACAAGCAAGCATTCTTATTTTAAGACTGGACTCCAACCACCTTGTGTCTCCTTGGTTTGAGGTTAATTATTGTTGTCTTGCTTCTAGAAACTACCCTTCTAGCTTGCAAACAAAGCCTTTGTAAGTTACCAACATCAACCCCTTTTCCCTTCCTCCTCATTTCTTCCCCAAGGGTGTAATTGTCACTTGATAAAGTGCTAGTTTTTCAACTTGATTGCTTAGAGTAACAACCAAACTATCAAACGAATTCAACTGACTTGCTGGTAGGTTTGACACTATCTTCATCTAATGTGGTTGTTTGAACCCTATCAATTGGATTAACAAGGACCTAAATTGGTTAATATGGGAACTAAAAACTAGTCTACCTAAAGAAATTCTCTGCAAAACAATTTGCTAGTTTTGTTCTTTGTGTCATACAATTCCTCCAGTTTATCTGAAACGCTCTTTAAGGTTTTTGCAGTAATTACCTACAATGTTTATGGATATCCTTCAAACTTGAGACTATGGTGGAAACAGGTCTAGGATTTGATCCTTCCACAAGACTCTAGAAAGGCTAACTTCATCTTATGCTTCCAAAAATAGAAGCCCTCCCCACCAAACTTTTCAATATCATGTCTTTGCTGAACTAGTCTTCATGGAGACACCTAACAATCAAATACAATATGAAATCACTCCAATCTTTATTCTTCCCAAGATTTTTGTCAACCACTTTACTATGAACACTAAACCCCTCTCATCTTTTTCATCAAACTTAACTCAAACAAACCTCTAGAGTTCTTTCTGTGATCACCCAGCATAGGCCCCATTTGCACCTCCTCCCCTCAGCCTCATGTCATATTTTTTGCTACAGTGGCATTAGGAAAGCAAGCAAAGTCACAATCATGAGCAGGGCAATGGATGAGGAAGGCTTCCAAGTGGAATTCCGCAAGCATGGTATTCACTCTCTCTATTCTCACATTGCTGATTTGTTTAAGCATGTGGTTTGTTCTGGTTTCCCTTAAGCATGGTCTCGGCACATCACCCACTTGATTGTCAAATAAGAGGCCAATGCAAAGCTGAATAACTACCAAACCATCATGATTGGGCATACTTTCTCCAAGCTCTCTACAACAATGCTCCACTTATGGCTTTTTGACGAGCTGGAGAGGAGGCATTTTAGGGCTAGGGGACATGCTGGTTTTTTCCTGCAATACCAAACTATTAATCATATTTTCACACTCAAGGCCATTATTAAGGAGGCTCGTCATCTCTCTTTGAAATTCTTTTGTTCCTTTGTGGACTTTTGGAGGGCATTTGTCATTGTGCTGAGAGAGACATTGTTTTAGAGGCTCTGGGACATTGGTATCTTAGATATCATATTCACTACCATCATGCAACTTTATCAGTCAGTCCTAGATCTCCTCTATACAACCCACAATCTTTTAGATTTTATCAGTACCACCATTGGGGTCATACAGGGGTGCCTCTCACAGATTTTCTTTGGGATTTACATTGATGCTTTGGAGTCCTTTCTTCAAGAGCATATACAAGATGACAATGGTTTCCTTCTACACTAGGCATTTATTTCCTTTCTTTCTATTTGTTAATGACTTGATCCTCTCGGTGCCTTCACTTGAGGTCTTATAGAGACAAATTGATGCCCTCTCTAGATTCTATGATCTTCGACAATTGATAGTTAACCTTGGTAAAACCAAGGTTATGATCTTTAATGTGTCGAAGAGTGCTTTGTCTGGTTACCATTTCTACTTTCAAGGAGAGAGATATATATTACTATGTCATACACCTATCTGGGGGGGTCAGTTCATAGGAACCTATCTAGTGTACAACATGCCCTCAAACCTCAATTCAACAAGAGCTATGGTTCCCTTGTCCTTCTTGAGCGATAGTGCTTCCATAACCTCTTCTAGGACATTTCATCTAAGAGGGCACCTTCTAGACACTGTTATTAGAGCCATGGTCCTCCACAGTTCTGAGATTTAGGGACTTAGCTTGCGTTACACTAATTGGGATAGCACTAAGAGGGTCCATACCCTCCTCCTCAGGCACATCATTAGATGCAACCACATTTCCCTTTAGCCCATTATTTAGGAAAGTTTGGGTCCTAGCTGCTGCCATGAGAGGTCATCTTCTTGTTGCTTTCATTCATCCACAGGGTCCAGACTTTTGGGGAAACATCTTATGTGAGGGCTTGGTACCTCGACCTTGCCAGTTGTTGATTCTTAGAGGTCTCTTGGTCGCTTTAGTTTGTGGCCATTTCCTCGATTGTCTCCCCCATTTAGGTTGATGCTAAGGTCACATCTTGTTGCCTAAGAAAGATCGAGACTAGATACTCAGGGGGGACATTTACAAATAGTACATCCAGGTCACATGGATTGCACCTCTTGAAGAGTTGGGCCCAAAGATGGCCTTCTACTATGAACATTTTTTGGAGTTGAGGGATGGCCCTATTATTCGACCACAATACACACACAAACGCTAGATGCATGTTCTCATGATCCCTCTTGGTCAGTTTCGTGTGGGTTCCCACAAACTCTGGGTTGAGATTGACCATCACATCCCATAGGAAAACGATGTTTGCTAGATTTGTCGCATGCGGGAGATTGAGATGAATGAGCATTTCATTGTCTGCTTCCCCATCTACAACGAGATCAAGGGATGATATTATTACTTATTTCAAGACTCGAGGAACTTTGTAGTGAACCTTGATAGATAAAAGATAACAATTAAACCCTTAACTTGAGAAATAAACCTTTAACTTCAAAAGTACCACAATACATCCACACAATAAACAACATAAGAATATAGAGAACAACCCTTGACGTAGAGTAACACCATCAAATACTCCTTAAGGAAAGAATCACTCCACAAGCCATGCTTTTTACAATTACAATATGCTTCACAAGACATCCCATTGCATTGCTTCTACTTCTTTATGTGGTTTCTATCTAACCTCCTAAGAACTTTCCAGTGAAGGAACCTTCTAGTAATCCTTCTTACAATTATCGCTTTTACACTATATAGCTGCCTATCTATCATTATTCCCCTTGGGTCCCTCCCTAGGTACCCCATATTATCCTGCCTATGTACATCTCTCTTGGTCATTTTTGTGTGGGTTCCCACAAACTTTGAGTTCATATTGACCATCACATCACGTAGCCAAACAATGTCTACTGACTTGGTCATGTGCAAGAGATTGAGATGGAGGAGCATTTTCTTGTCTACCGCCCCATCTACTATGAGACTAGGGGATGATATTATTGCTTATTTCGAGACTCGGGGAACTCCCTCTCCACTTTCTTTTGGTACCCCGATAGGAGGTGCCTTGCTCTCTACATAAGAGGAGAGCTTAGTTTTAGATCTTAGTCCCTAGGTGCCTTGCCCAGGCAAGAGACTCTTAGGAGGATCACCTTCTATTTCCTGGTTACCCCATCTAATAAGGGTCACAAGCTGTAGTCCAAGGGGGTGCCTTGGTCTCTACAAAAGAGAAGAGCTCAATTTTAGATCTTAGTCCCTAGGTGCCCTCCCAAGCAAGAGACACTCAGGAGGATCACCTCCTACTTCTTGGTTGTCCCATCTAATAAGGGTCACAAACCTCATCTACAAACACTAATGCATGTTCTCATGATCCCTCTTGGTTAGTTTCTTGTGGGTCTCCACAAACTCTGAGTTGAGATTGACCATCACATCTTCTAGCCAAATGTCTGTTGGCTTTGTCACATGTAGGAGATTGAGATGTAGGAGCATTCCATTCTCTACCGCCCTATTTGCTATGAGATCAGGGGATGATATTATTGCTTATTTCCAAACTTAGGGAACTCCCTCTCCATTTTCTTTTGGTACCCTGATAGGAGGTGCCTTGCTCTCTACATAAGAGAAGAGCTCAATTTTTTGTCAATGTTATTAAAATTGGACTGATCCAACAAAATCGACCAGTTGAATTGGTTGGTAGAGAAAAACGGTCTGACTGGAACATCAAAAATGTACGGAACTGGCCGGTTTTGCATGACATCTGTACGGCGCATCTAGGCCCATGGATTTCAATTTTTTTTTCTAAAAAAATTTGTTTAACATAAGAGGGACCTATTACCTAACCCTAGGGTAATGGTAATGTTTAAGAATTAAGTAAAAGTGACATTCTCCTTTATCTTTCATTTTCATCCTTTTACTTAAATTTTTAACATTACCATTAATTATTTTAGGATGTTTGAGAGTGGTTCCAACCTCATTGGACTTTATATGGAGAAAGTAGAATTTTAGGTCCCATTCAAAATTTAGCAGACTTAACAGTTTTGAGGATTTCAAGGTTGGCAGGATTGCAACATTTTGACTAGATTCTATCATGTAAGAGGGTATGGAACTTTCCAACCTCATTGGACTTCATATGGAGAAAGTAGAATTTTAGGTCCCATTCAAAATTCAACAGACTTAATAGTTTTCAGGATTTCAAGGTTGGCAAGATTGCAACATTTCCATTAGATTCTATCATGTAACCAAGAGAACCAAGCCCTCTATGTACCTCGATGTTTGTGACATTGATTGTTGAACTCTTTTGTCATGACCCTAGTAAAAATGTACCCTTCACTCAAGTAAAATCACTTATTAGGCATGTTAAGCTTTTTCTTTCTTATTTTAAAGCCTTAGAGGGTGACATTGATGATGAGGATCCTAATATAAGTAATGATCTTGATGATATGTAGTTATTTGTTATAGCAAAATTTTTTTGGACTCTAGAGGCCATTTAAAGCCTCGTTGTTTATGTATTTTGGTTCAGAGATGGATTGCACTCGATGTTATTTTGGTTATATGCACTCCTACTTGCTATATAAATGAGAAAATTTGCATATTTGTGTATAAATGGTTTGGATTCATATGGATGCACATGAATATATATGTTTTTTTTCAAAATTTGAATATTTTATGTCGTTTTTGGTCGACCGGTTTTCCAGTTTTTTCTGGTCTAGTCCGGTTTTACATTTTTGGGGTCGATCGGTCTTGTCCAGTTTTTGGTTCTAATAACATTGGTTTTATATCTTAATCCCTAGGTGCGCTGCCTAGGCATGAGACTCTTAGGAGGATCACCTCCTACTTCATGGTTTCCCCATCTAATAAGGGTCACAAGCCGTAGACCAAGGACCATGCTACTTCAAATTCCAACACAATGAGCTCGTAGGTCCTCCCCCCCTTGTGGGGGTCGAACCTCCTTCCTCAAGACCTATGTGGAGCTATTGTTCTAGGCTGTAGGTGCTCATTGATGATGTAGCAGACATATTGGATTTCAGAGGTACCAAGATTGGATGCACGTGCTTTGCACACTTCGACACAACTCTGCTCGAGTAGTCACGTTTCCATTTGGAAGCATTGTTCTTGTGGCCTTGGATGCTAGGAGAGAGACTTCCCCATCGCTATGCTCCCCCCATGATCATACAACATGAACCCTTCAACGTCGGTCACTTTGTAGGGGATATCATCTGATAGAGCATTGGTCATTTCACAGCGGTTAATGACATTGAGCAAGAGGATACCCTTCCTTAGCCTCCTCTCTCGCACTTGGTAGCCGACATTAGCTAGCCTTGACATCCTCTTCACTCAACACTGATGCTTTGATCTCAGTGTCTATCAGTTTTCCATGTACTTTAGCATTTAGCTTTGTTTCTATATTTATACCTACATAATTCTTTCTCCTTTTGTTCTAAGGGACACCTTTCACACCTCCACTCTGTACTTTTATTTGTTGGATATACTTTTCAGTCCAATTGACCTATCTTATGGTTTACCTAAGCTACAATATTGTGGTCTCTTTACTTGATTTCTACCTCCTACTTGTAGTGCTCTATTTTTTTTCCATTTTAAAAGCTGGTTTCATTCCTTTGCTAGGGTTTCATGATGATATCTGACAAGACTACAGAAAATAACAAAAGAGAGAGGGGAAAAACAAATAAAAAAGCCACATCTACTCCGAAACCAGGTAGATTTGATTCTCTTCCCATCTTGTTCACTCCAGATCTCGAGCGAAACCTTTTCCTTAGATTTCAATATAATAAGGTCCAGTAAAACCATTTCATCTCATTTAGCAAATTTGGTATGCTTTTTTCCTCAAGGCTAGGTTGCCTCTCTTCTTACATGGTTCTTACCACGAACAACATTCTTCTCTATTGGGTTAGTAATTTCCTTTCGTCTTCCATAACTTCTTTTGCTCTATTCTTCAACACTATTTTTTCTTCTTTTCACAAACTACAAATGCAACAATCTTGTGGGGCATCTTCATGCCCAATTTTCATGGGCATTTAATCTCCAGTACTGGTTGCAGAGGCATCGTTTTGGCTAAAACGTGTATTTGGGTTATACTGAAAATTTGTCTTCTCCTTTCTTAAACTACACCTTCATTTTCCTTTGATGTATTTTTCTGTTTCTAAATTTTGGCAAATTATCACTTTTTTCCCTTATTTCTTTGCAAACCCCATTGTAAGCCGAACAAGGAACTCAAGTGACAATCAAAATAATGACCTTCAGTGGGCGTTTGCTGCAAGCTTTTAGGTCTGATACTATAAGCTGTAATAATGCACAGAACAAAGAAGAAATGGGGGAAACCAAATATACATGTCTATTCATTAGATTTAATACATGTATAGGATGTTCCAAAATTAAATTGTTCTAACTACTGGCACTAATGTGGATGCCTAGTCTCCTATGTGGCTACCCATGTATAACAGTATATGCAACTTGTCTACACGATCCTGATTTCTTACTAAAATACTGTATCAAATATTCAAGCTTCCTAAGTCCACACTATGTTTGAAACTAGAGGTAAAGATTTATTATGATTTGGTCTACTTTTGGATGGATTGCAGGGGTTTTGAGTGGAAGTTTCAGAGCTGAAATTTTGTTTCTGCTGCTCATTAACGATAATATTTTCCCTCTTTTCTACTTTCTATTATTCTTCTCCATCATTATGAGATTCTTTGACAGGATTCTTAGAAAGAACTCGAGGTTATGAAATAAATTTTTCAGTGGGTGGATGTCTAGTCGATTTTCAAGAAGCAGTCGTAAGATTCTCAATTATAGTTATCATTTTTGTTCTTCTCTTCAATTTTCCCTCTCAATAGGTTTGAACACAGATTTCATATAACATGATAATAGCTTATGAGGAATAATTACACAATGCACAGATCTTATTGGTTAAATTTTAACATATTGAACTCGTGACTTTGAAAGTTAAAGCAAAGTCTTAATGGCTGTGCACTAACCAACTAAGCCAACACCTCACTCTAAAAAGTGAAGTGCCTGCTTAGCCTTGTAGTAAACTACAGTTTGCAGCCCCAATAGCTTAGATACTACTATACTAAGTAGAAAAGGCAGTGAAGTTGTCTAATGGCACAGACAGTTTGCTTACTAGGGCTTGCTTATTTCAATCACAAGTTTGCTCTATGTTAATTCTTTGGACAGCAATAACCTTGTATGATTAGTTAACCTCATTACAGGGTTCTTCTACTAATTCAAGCCATGACTCTGGGTGCTACAATTAAACCTTTCATATGGAATTTTTATTGAATCATGAAAAAATATTAATTCAGATTGAAGAATCTAAATGGAATAAAACACTTGAGAAAAAAAAACCCTGTGACCATAAATTAAATTTGTTTACACCAAGTGTTAAATTCAATATAGTTCTACCTCCTTGCTTACCCACAATTAGGCTCACGACCCTCCCATACAAGAAATTCCCTCACTCTCTTGACCCTTGTGCCCGTAGCTCAAACACGAAGCAAAGGATAAGGCTTCCTTTCCATAGTGAAAATCCTCTCATCGATTTCTTCTCTCTCCATAACCTCTCAGTTTAACTTGAATACTACGACGCTTTTTCATATTTATTTATTTCTTCTTTTAATCTCGGAAAGGCTTTTTTTTTATCAATGAAAGAGCAAGATCGGGTAAGGTTCTCAACCAACACTTTGTCATCATATTGATTTTAAAACTCCAAAGTTTCTTGCTTACCTAAATTTGAACGCTTACCACCTTATCATGCGGTGCATTCACCGACTCATGAACTCAATTAATTATAATCACACAAAATCATTAATAATATTTTTAGAATATTTTTAAATTTTTTTATGAAAAAATTTCATATATTGATATTCTTATAAAATTATGATATTCATATAAAATTATTGATCCATGTACAAATTCCACTTTATCTTTAATGATTTTAATGAACAATCATGTTGTCCAAATATACATTTACTTTAGGATTTTGGATATGAAACTGAATCAAGACTATGTTTAATTTATACTTGCTTTTTCAGCGTTTTCAAGTTTGTTTCTTTAGCATGATATTTTTTAGTCACAGTTTAAAATTATGCTTCTTCGTAAGCCTAAACCATTGTACCCCACTCAAGCTAGTGTACATACTCCTATCTTTGGTGGGATATGTAAGCGGGTGGATGATGTGACATCCTTTCAACTTGTGATAGGCATCTCAGTTTTCCTCACATCTTTCTAGAGGGTTGGTCCTTGTCATTCAATCCCTTGATTCCAAGGTTGGAGGAAAAAGAACTAGGTGGGAATGGATGTTCATCCCTTGTGACAATCTTGCCCCTTAACAACATAAGCACCCATCAAACCCCTAGCCTTTATCATTTGTGGTTTAGTGTTCAACTGTGTCCAGATAAAGTTGTGTAGATAAGCCCTTGTATCTTGCACAACATAGCTCTAGACAAGCAAACATATTAGAGTATCAATATGTATATGTATAACAATACCCAAGGTGCATGACAACCTCCTTTCTTTTGTTATCGTTTATAGACATATCTATCATGAATCAAGGGTGCAATGCCCCCCTCACTAGAATTACCATCATCATAGATATATCACCTGTTAGTAAATTAGTAGGCACTTGCTCTTGAATATAAATTTGCACTTCCACTAGAGTGCACACATGTCGACATCTAATGATTTAAGTGGATTGGATTAACCAACATAAGCAATAACATAATGAAATAATGCCCCTTCACCTGATCACTCAATTACAACATAATATTGTAGATTAACAACATTAATCTATTCAACATCATATGTCTATATAACTATAAAGTTATGACTTCATGTCATAATACAATCTAACATGTCTACTCATAAATGTCACAATATGTATCAGTGCCAGATATGAAACCGGGTTTAGTCAACCCTGCTATTATCACATTTTTTGTGCGTAAGATTATATATATAAACTCTTTATATTATTATTATTTTCCGTTGAAAAACCTCATGGGAAACTCCTAGGCACTTACCACGTTTTGAATGGTACCCAATATAAATTTGTTGGCATTAATTACAACCCTCAGTCTAGTAAGAACATCGAGTGAGATGTGCAATAAAGACAACTAGCCCTAAGAATCGACCTTGAGACCTATTACATGAAGCTCAAAGCACTCAACCACTTGAGCTAGCCCACTAGGCTTGCCCTCTCTCTCTCTCTTTGTCTCTCTCTCTCACACACACATACACACACATTACCTAGAATCAACTATATTAACACAACTCTAAATATTAATAATTATACACAAATATATACATCACTCCTCTATACAATCTAATACACATACATTTTCATAATACTTGTATAAAACAACTTTTATATAATACTTCACTATTTATATATAACACACATATATGATATTGGACCTTCACTATTCTTACTTGAAGGTACATGACCTCGTTGTTGTAGCCTCAACGGTGACAACACAAGATACTAACCTTCTTGTAGATACTATCTATGCTAAAATTGCCTTTTGGTCTCAAAGTATGACCTTAAATTGCTTTTGAATTGCTAAGAGCTCATCTTCCTCGGATGTAAAGATACAAGGCAAATTCAAGACCGAGAGGCATTTGGCAGGACCAGAAGATTGCCCCYTTATGGACAACCATTATATTATTTTAGGTGGCCAAATATTGTTTGTACACAATGACGTAGTTGCACATCATGGTCTTGAGATTATATTAGTAGAGGCTAAGCCAATGGCCCATGAGTATTGTAGGCTTTTTCTTCCTTTGATTTTTTTATAAATGAAATAAAATTGTGTGCATATATATATATATATATATATATATATATATATAACTTTAATCCATTATTAAGAACTTATATAAAAAAATTTCAAACAAAAACATCACGAGGAAATTCAATAGATACTTTCCCATATTCATGGATGACATTGGTATAAACTAATGTGCCTAACCCAAGGAGATTGGAACAAGGCATTTGCTGACAAAGAACTAGCCAAATGCCCAACAACATTGGTGACAATCGATTGAGCTAACCCCTTGGGTTAAATGTTTGGAAATATCTTGTCCCACCCTTAAACACTTAAGCAAGAGTGAATTTATTGGTAACTTGCCAACACCAATTGATCCATGAGTGACAAACATGTCACAAATAAGATTTGAACCTAGGTGGAAAGAATAACAACTTCTCCTCTTAACCATCCAACTTAACCCCAATTAACACTACAATTTTATATATCACTATATATATATATATATATATATATATATATATATTAACATAGTATAATGAGAGACAACTAAAGAAATAAGGAAGGGCACTGCCTCACAATTCCATCATCAACAAGACGACCTACCTCCCTCTGTATCATAGCATCTTACCACCAAAAGGAGGGGTGTTAGGGGAAAGGCTCTCACTCTCATCTATCTACACTAGGGGACCTTCAATCAACAACGAATGGTTGTTAACAAGAAGGAAAACCGAGGGACCAAAGCTAGCTCTATTATGTGTGCTAGAGACAGGAACATGATCATATGTAAAGATATATTGCCAAAGGACTCATTCTATCTAAAGGAAGATGCTGCAATCTTCATTAAGAGAAGAGGCCATCGATGAAATAGGAAGGAGACAGGGTTGGAATTTCAAAATGGAACACCCTCTCAAATTTGTTGGTTTTGATAACTCCATCACCTGTTTTCACAATTTTAATGAACAATGTTGACGGTTCTCAAGAATTTTTAAATGTATTTGATGAGTAAATCACCCCATGATGGAAATTTTTCCCATCAAATTCCATCCATGTAAGGATAGATTGATGCATCATATGACATATGCATGCCATAATGATGCACATGAAGGACCAAAGATATTTCTCAAATAGAAGCACTCATTGAAATTAAACAACATTGAATCGTGTATTATATATGCATGCCATAACGATATGTGCCCCATAATGAAACAAAGGTGGAACTAGAAAGCATCGAGTTAGACGATCTTTTCAAGTTCTCATTCGAGTATCAATCCATATTTACATTTTCCTGCAATAATAGTGCTTCTTGTCGATTATATATAGCTCGACCAATCAAGGAGAGGGTGGGTTAATCAATAGAGGGATCAAGTTCCAATTACTTCAAAGGGAAGCTTGGTCTCCTTCAATTATTAATACTACAAGAAAGAAATCCACACACACACACACACACACACACACACACACACACACAGATATAGCATAAATTCTTAATTACATATATCAAGAAAGATGGAAAGGCATAAGGAAGGCTTGCAGAGCTACATGCAGGAAAGGCTAGCTTGTGAACTTAAGAAATTGATTTTAAGCATTCAAGTATTCTACCTGTAAAATAAAGAATACACAATAACCTCTGAGTATATATGTTAGACTTATTAGAAGTTTGTACAACTTATATTTGGTTAGCATGATACATAGATGATGTCAATTTATGAAGAGTCAACCCCTATTTATAGAAGTCTACATGTATAAATATGAAGTTATCTAGAATCATATGGATAAATTTCTTCTTAAAGGACATGGATAGGAGGATCCTCCTAAAAGGTTCTCGAAAATTCCTGCAAATCATTTTCCACTCATGTGACTGAGGAGGATCCAAACATGATGTTATGTGTTAGCATGTGCTTAGTGCATGATGACACATCTTTGTTTCCTGTCACTGGTAGGTCCCCAAATACCTAGCATTAGTTGCTATGTTGAGATGCTATGGTGTGGCATCAACTCAAATTTGTCTTGGCATGACATTGACAAAAATTGTCCTTGCCATAACACATAAATTCTTGTTCCACAAAGGATGTCAGGTTGAAGTAAAAAATGTTCAATGTTGGTTGCTAACACTTTGGGCAAACTTTGACACTAGGAAACTTGCAACTATATTGGACTCAAGTTGTAACTTAAATCAAAAGAGAAAGAGTGACCACATGTTTTTTTCTTCACAAGAATTTGCATCTAGATCTCTGGCATTGTTCTTGCTACCTTTTGGTTTTGTGTGAACACTCTCTTCTTTTAAAAGTTTTTGTAACTTATTTTTGAAATGGTGCCCTTTTTGTGAAATGACCTCTAAAGTTTTGAATATTGTATTTTTTCCATTATCTTTTGAATTCTTTTTTTTTCTAACTACATCTTACTCTTCTCTTTCTCTTTTTTTTTTTTTTTATGTTCCATAAAAACCATTCATTTCCTTAGAATAAGCAAGGTTTTTAAACGACAAATAGGAATCAAGTGCCCATATAAGAATATAGTTTTTAGAATAAAAGGCAACTTTAATACTGACAACCAAGTGATTCCATGAACTTTTAGAGTTAGGTCTTCCATAAATGCTTCGTGGATTTTAATTTTCCCATGGATTCTTTTGAATTCCCAAATGATTTCTAAAACTTTTGAAAATGTTGTTGGGTTGTGTTTAGATCAATTCCCACTTCTGAATTTTCCCTCCCCTTTTCTATTTTCCCAACTTCTATTTTATATTTCTTTTCCCTCTTCTATACCTACCCTCATTCCCCTTTTCTTTTCTCCCTTCTCTTTTCCCTTTCTAGTTACTATACTTAGTCGTTTCTAAAAAACGACAGGTTCGCGGGTTGGCGGGCTCGCGGATCCTCACCTCCATCCATATTCCCATATCAGGAGTTCGACCGACTATTGTGTTATTATGTACTTAACTGTTTTTTACAACCGCGAGATCGCGGGTTCAAGCTTTCATATTCCAAGTTCTGCGATATCCATTTTTCACCCAAAGATCTCTGATCTACATTATGATTGTCAGACTTGTCGTGGGTGCCGAGCTCCTAACTATCTCATTTCTCCTATATTGAGTTCGACCGACCGCAGTGCAACACTTAGCCTATTTTCGATCGTTTGCAACCACGGGTTCGTGGGTTCCTGGATTGGCAAGTTCACAAAAGTTCCCAAATTCAAATTGCTCTCATTTGTCCCTGCCATCTTTGTGATTTTCCCAATACACATTTAAGTATGGTTTAATGCTAATAACTAATTGTGCATGTTCCGTAAAGATCGTCATTAATAAGCGAAGGGCTCGAGAAGATTTCCCATTAAACCGCATTAAAACACGATTTGCCAAAGATTATATTATTGTTATCTCTCTCAAGAGTTCATTTCAAGTATTATCTGGTTAAAAGAACACTCTCATCAACCTATGGAAGCAACAACTCGACAACAGTGCTGCGGTGATACGTTGAATATTTTTGGGTGTGAATACTAGAACTTTCAGTGGTCCAGAGCGTATTCTTATTATTCATCTCCCTCTGCTAAAAAATAAGTGATCTGGACATCCAAAATTGCTCGCGCAGGGTGTGTCCCTGAGATTTTCGATTGCAAGGAACTAGTTGCATGGTGCGTTGAGAAATACGTACCAAGTCAGCGAATCATACAACTCAAGGATTGTTCCCCCATCTCTCTTTCACCGCAAATATTTCGTAAGATGTTGAAGCTCCTTGAACCAACACTTACCTTCAAAGGAGAGGATTGTAGGGATTTCTTGAAAAGGCATGACAATGGCTTGGACCTCTTGCCTGAGTTCTTGGAAAATCCTACGGCTGTCCCAGAAGACATTACTGAGA
This sequence comes from Picea engelmannii, assembly GCA_009831015.1. Classification (NCBI taxonomy): domain Eukaryota; kingdom Viridiplantae; phylum Streptophyta; class Pinopsida; order Pinales; family Pinaceae; genus Picea; species Picea engelmannii. Next base: position 289,030 of record ML778405.1, read on the forward strand.
TTCGGGTCGACTCGTTTAAAAGCCCCCTTTGGGAAATTGCTTGGTTGTTTACCAGACTGACATGCCAAGAAAACACCACCACCATTTCTCGAATGATTCTTTATATTTTATATTTTAGAGTTAAAGAGCAAGCTATTTGCGATTGGGGAAAACTGATTTCCACTGAAATCTCCTCCCAGTTGTCACAGTACAAAAAGGACAAGAAATTCTTCATGGCTTCTTATTTGGTGTTTGCGATAACACATTGATGTCAATTTCCAAAGTTGTCTATCTGTAAGAGGGTGAACTGTGAATTTGATCCAGTTACTTTCTGGTACCAAACATTGTGGAGACACAAGGATTATGTACATTTTTATGAAGTTTACAATGATTTCGTTTCAGTTTTAAAAGGACTATTGTTTGGTAACGATACCCCCATGATATCTGACCAGGAAAATAAATTCTTGGATAAAAAGAGGACGTTAGAGCAGATGGAAAATCATAGTGTTATCGGGATTTTTGCTTCAAAGGAAAATCCATCTTTTCTTCTATACCATGTATTCGATAAAATGTTTATCACGAAAGTAGCAAGGCAGTATAATTTCATTTTATTTTCTTCCATTTTATCTGATACCATGTATCTGAAAAAATGTTTATCATGAATGTAGCAAGGCAGTATAATTTATGGCTGCACTTTTTCCGTGAGAAACGGAAAAAACAATTCATACCCTTGCCTTGAAAATTGGATACTTTATATTCAGGAATATAGACAAAATCGATGAGTTTGCGAACCACTTCCACAATGTGAATCTGAAATATGATGAAAAGATAAAGGGGTTTGATCCAAACGGAATTTTCGTGGAACACATGCTGGCAGTAGGATTCAACAATTCATTTATTCATATTGTTTTGAGTGAAGAAGAAGATAACAACTTATGCGCTCCTGCTCACAATGCTGGTGACTTGGAAACAATACTTAGTACTAATGAGTTTTAAAAGCAGAAAGGAAAGGGTCCCAGCGAGAAGAGCACCCAATCCCCAACTGTTACTCCTAAAACTACCACATCTTGGAGAAATGCTCCAATGACCCACCCAACTAGAAAAGTTACCAATAGTAGTTCAGGCGACGGAGGAGAAAAGAACACCCCTCTGGGAAAAATTGAGAGCTCGTACAAGCTTCCTCTGAGAAAAAGAGGAAAAATGTTATGCAAGAGGAAGAAGACTACTGCATAGAAAGTGACATCAAAAGCTTCTCCCTTGAAGACATGGAGCTTGAGGCAGATATCGAGAAAATGTTTCCCACCATTGATCAGCCGGGAAATACGGCCCATCAGAATTCATCATTGGAAATCATTGAGAATGAGACATTCAATGAAGAAGAGTCATTTTCTTTTCAGAGCGTTGTCTTTGACAGGGAATCCAAGAAATTGATTATTGAAAAAGGTGATATGAAGAATAAGAAACAAAAATATCGTTCAAAGGTTGACCTAAGAGATATGCGCCTTCTCAGATTTCTAAAATTCACAGAGTAATCAGGGATACTATGGATGAATCGATTGGTGGTCTTGAAGCGGATAACACAAAGTTGAAAGAAATGATCAAGGAATTGGAAGATGCCTTAATGTCTCTTCCACTTCTTGTTAAAGTTTAATCTATTATTAGGTTTCTTTTCAATTTACTAGATAACCATAACATATATAGGATCATTGAGAGAAACACAATCGCAAGATACACAACATTTATCTTGGGAAACCCTCATGGGGAAGAAAACCCAGCAAAAACTTCCTTAATATAGATAGTCAATACAATGCCAATACAATAAACCAAATACTAGAGAATATCCTCTCCCAAGTAATGCGCCTCTCTCTCTTCCTTCTTCTCCAACTGCAACTACCAAACTTGCACTCTGGATGATCGAATGAGTGAGTGAACAAATGAGTGGTTGGCTTCCTTTATTTATACAAACTGGTAAGCGTTGAAAGGAGGTGTCTCTTCACTGGCAGGGCTGACTTGTTTTTCTGTGTGGTTAGAACCACTTTGATTTGCCTAGGGGACGACTTCTCAATTTGCATATTACAATTAGGGTTTGACCAATTCGCAAAACAGGATTTGGTCATTTGCAATGCCCGACATGATCAATCCACAAAAGGGGATTGATCTAATGAATAATACACCAATAATAAATAGAATATTTTTTTGACTTGTCATGGAACACATGGTTCTCTGTCATCTTTATGCAGCTCTGGTTATCACATAGGATCACGGTTGCTTCCATCTTTAGATCGAATAGACCCGTCAACAGCTTTCGAAGCCATATGGATTCACAACTGGCAGAAAATGCAGCAATGTATTCTGATTTTTCTGTGCTGAGAGCAATGCTTGATTGCTTCCTACTCTGCCATGAGATCATGGCTGACCCCAGACTGAAACAACATCATGAAGTGCTCTTTCTATCAGAGACACTTCCAACCCAATCTGAATCAGTATAACCACTCAGTCTAAAGTCGTGATCTCCATCATAACTGAGACCACAATCTAATGTACCCTCGAGGTGCCTCATCACATGTTTTGCAGCAACCAGGTGAACACGTCTGGGCTCTATCAGAAACTGACTGAAGGTGTTCACAACAAAACATATATCTGGCCTGGTGTTTGTCAGATACATTAATGATCCAATGATCTGTCTGTACAATGTAGCATCAATCAATTCTGATGAAATGTCAACCAGGAGCTTCAACTTTGTTTCCACGGGTGTATTCATGGACATGCAATCCAACATATCAAATCTCTTCAGTATTTCAACTGCATACTTCCCTTGGTTAAGGAAGATCCTCTTTGGGCTCTTCCAGACCTCAAGACCAAAGAAATGGTGCATTGGGCCAAGGTCTTTTATCTCAAATTATGCAACGAGCTTCTTCTTACATTCAATGATGAGATTTTCTTCTCTAGTTAAGAATAAGTCATCCACATACAACAATAATATAACAGGCTCATCATTCATAACTTTGAAGTAAATGTTAGAATCATCTTTACTCTTGGTAAAGCCCAAGCTCGTAAGGAAACTGTCAATCCTTCCATACCAAGCTCTAAGAGCTTGCTTCAATCCGTACAAAGCCTTCTTCAACTTGCAGACATGAGTCTTTCTGTCTTCAACTTCAAACCCTTGAAGTTGTTCTATATACACTTCTTCTTCAATGACACCATTCAAGAAGGTTGTTTTCACGTCCATCTGGTGTAACTTCCACTTCATCTTAGCTACAAGGGCTATGATGGTTCTGATTGAAGTGTATCTGGCTACAGGAGCAAACATCTATTCATAATCAATGCCTTCCTTTTGAGAAAAGCCACGAGCAACAAACCTTGCTTTACATTTCTCAATGCTTCCATCGACAACATGTTTTATTTTGAAAAGCCATTTGGAAGATACCACATCCTTTCTCTTTGGTCTGGGAACTATTTCCCATACATCATTCTTTATGATGGATCCGTATTCTTCTGTCATGGCATCTACCCATTCTTTCCTCTGAATGGCTACTTCAAAGAAGGTAGGCTCCTTCTCTAAGAGATCACACATTAAAGCCATATAACTGGAAAATGGCTTTGGTTTCTTCACTTGTCTCATGGTTCCTATGGGGTCACCATACTTCTCTCCATATTGAATAAGTTCCCTTGCCTAGACTGGCTTTCTCTTGTGGGAGATCGTCATCTGGGGAGGTTCTCGAGATTATGTTATGTCATGATCTTCTAGAATCTCCTCATCAAGGGAAGTTATGATTTCCCTCACTGGTTCTGCAGCTCTGGGAACTACAGGTTCCTCTTCATATACTTTTTCAAGATGGCATCTTCTTGATTTCTTGAGTGTTGCGCCTTCATCAAAGTTTATATCCATGCTGATTTCAATATGATGGTAACCTGGTATATAAACTCTCAAGGCTTTGGAGACCTCATAGTATCCAAAAAATATTCTCTTCTTTCCTGAAGGGTCCAACTTGGTTCTCTTCTCTTTTGGAATATGTACAAATACTGGGCAACCAAATATTTTGAGATGGCTTACTTCTGGCTTCTTTCTGGAGAACATCTCTTCAGGGGTCTTGAACCCAAGTGCACTATGAGACAATCTGTTTTGTACATACACTGTTGTTTTTGCTGCTTCTGCCCACAAGTACATTGGAAGATCTTGACCATGGGTCATGGTCTTCACTGCTTCCATTATAGTTCTGTTATTTCTTTTTGCTACACCATTTTGTTGAGGATTGTAGGGAGTGGTGAGCTCCCTCTTGATCCCGACGTCTTTGCAAAAGTTTTCAAACTCTTTGAGGTGTATTCTCCTCCATTATCTGACCTGAGTAGCTTGATCTTTCTTTCAGAAATATTCTCTATCAAGGCTTTGAATTCCTTGAATTTACTGAACACTTCATCTTTTTATTTCAAAAGGTAAACCCAGGTTTTATGAGAATAGTCATCAATAAAGGATACATAGTATTCATACCCACTGATGGAGGATGATGGCATTGGGCCACACACATCTGAGTGAATGATCTCTAAGACTCCTTTTGTTTTACTGTCTCTCTTCGGAAAAAAGGTTCTTGATGTTCTTTCCTTGTGCACATCCATTGCACACACCTTCATGATCAACCTTGAGTTATGGTAGACTTGTGACTGCCTTTCTTACATAAGAAAATGCTTTGTAGTTGATGTGGGCTAATCTTCTATGCCAAAGTTCACATGGATTCTCAATGGAGTGGGTCATGGCTGCTTCTAAGTGACCCTCTAGCTTATACAAGCCACCACCTTCTTTTCCAATAACAATTGCTTCTTCCATGGTTTTTCATTTGGCCCACATAAGAACTTCTCCATCTATGAAGGCAACTCTGAAGAATTTCTTTTCTAAATATGAGATGGAGAGTAAGTTCTTTGTCAAACCTGGTACATATAGTACATCCATCATCTTCATTGGGGTCCCTGAACCAAGCTTGTAATTTGATTCTCCTACTCCCTTGATAGGGTATTGATGATCATCTCCAAGTGTAACTTTTTGAGGAAACTTCTTTTCTAAAAGGCAAGAGAGAATGCTTCTTTGACCTGTCATGTGATTGGAAGCACCACTATCAATGAGCCAAGTGTCCTCACTGGGTGATACTGATCCTGAGAGGGAAAAGACTAAGACATAGTCTTCAATTTATTCTCTTATCATCTTTTTGGGTGGCTCTTCATCTTCAACTGCATGGGCATGGTGCCTCTTGTTTCTCTTCTTGTATTCTTCTCGTCTAGTTGGATAATGTTTAGCAATATGTCCCATCTTGTCATAATGGTAACATTGGTAGGATGAGAAATCTTTTTCTCTTCTTTCTCCTTTCTAAAACTTCTGGAATCTCCTTGGTTGAGATTCTTTATGTATGAATTTGTTTTGGGGGTGAGACTCTTTATGAGTTTCTTTCTGGAAGTAAGAGTTATTTCTTCCTCCTTTAGTATGAGTAGCTAGGGCTTGATCTTCATCTCTTGATAGCAAAGCTTCTCGATTAGTTACTCTTGCTTCTTCTTGAACACATTCTTCCCAAAGACTGTCAAATTGTAGTTTGTCTTTTCTGGCACAAATAGTTTGGATGAATGCATCCCAAGGTCTTGTGAGACCATTAAGGGCTGTCATTATAAGTTCGTCTTCATCTATAGTGTCTTCAATTTCTTCTAGTTGTTCTTTGAATTGTGATATTCTGGAGAAATATTCTTGGATTGTTTCTCCTTTCTGCATCCTTGTATTCTTGAGTTGAGTTCTTAGATTCATCTTTTGATTGATGTTCTTTCCTTCATATAATCTGGTTAGGGCATCAAACATTTCTTTTGGAGTCTTCTTTGACGCCACTTGAGGAATCAAGTGATCTTTGATAGAATATGCAATGATTCTTTTGGCCCTAACTGTGTTCTTTTGGTGTTTTTCTTTAGTTGCAACATCGATGGGTTCTGGTACATTCTCTTTAATGAATCTTGCTAGGTCATTCTCTTCAAGAATGAGTGAAATCCTATACTTCCAGGCACAAAAGTTTTCCAAACCTTCTTGTTTGTCAATGAGCTTAGTGCTTGCATACATCTTTTACCCGGAGCTAGGAAAATGACAAAAAAATGAAAATGCTCAGAATTGAATTTTGAACTTACCAGGAGGTGCGCTTGGCTGAGGCGAGTAGCCTGGTGTGGTTAGATTTCAGAAAATCCAAAATTTTTCCCTTCAAACTTGACCAACAAATTTTTGGACTGGTGCTTTTGTTTTTTTGGTACTTCCGGTTTCCTGGTACTTCTAGTTTTATGGTACTTCTGGTACTGGTGAAAACTAGAGTTTCACTTTCCAGGAGTTCTATCCACTGAAAATGTGCGTTGAAGGTGCCAAAGAGTTCCTTGGGCTAGGGCACACTTTTCTAGATGACTTTTGTGCTAAAATTCCTCTTCAATAAAAAGCCCTAAATTTCTTGTACGACAACAATGATGTTTTTCTTTTTCCTGTGAAAGATGCTCTCTTCAGCTTAGCTCTGATACCATGTTAAAGTTTAAGCTATTATTAGGTTTCTTTTCAATTTACTAGATAACCATGTTAATGTTTATGCCATTATTATAGTTCTTTGCATTTTAATAGATAAGAGCATCATAAGAACAAGATCACTGAGAAATACACATTCACAAGAGACACAACATTTATCTTGGGAAACCCTC
>ML778405.1:330362-343213 GCA_009831015.1 Picea engelmannii
AAATCTTGAACTAAAACTTTAAAATTAAAATAAAAGACAAAAAGTTCAAAAATATATATTTTAAAAACAATATTTAAATGAAAACAAAACAATTTTAATAAAATCAATAACGAAATAATAAAAAGAAAATTTTAAAACCAATTATAAAATAAACTTCTAAGCATATTTAAAAAAAAAGAGAACCCCCCGGATGGGGTGACACACGACGTTGTGGTGACACCAGGCTTAGCACTAAGCCCGGGCTTAAATGTCGATGGCCGCCACCCACACATCCGCATTTACAATGGTGGACGGCCATAGCAGAAGCCATATGACGGAGGGAGTCCTCCCTCACACAACCATTTACGCCTACTGCGCACTCAGAATGAAAGGGGATAAGGGTGGACAGGTGACTTCGGCTTCTGGTTATGTGCTTTCTTATGAGCCCGGACATAGCGGGACTACTCCTGCTTCGGCTCTGCTCTTCGCTTGGACGCTCTGGTGCAGTCCTGCACTCCTCTTGTCCTGGCTCACTACCTTTTCTTTGCATTTTGGTAAGGATTTCCCGGGCAGTTTGTCTCTGTGTGTGCCGAGACAGAGTCGGTCTGCTCGCGCTTTGCACCTGCAACCGCTCTCGTCCTGGCTTTCTAGCTTATCACTGCAACCACTTGGTACTTTCATTCACCCCCCGGATACTATGGTTAGAAAGCGAGGTAGGCCTCGCCGTGGCTCAGCCTGGAATGCCCACAAGGCGCAGCGGCGACGGAAGGAGCAATTGGAACGCGCGCTGGCATTGGCGACCTCCATTCTTAGGAAGAAGGCTCGGGTTGAGAAATTGGCGTTGCTCGCCACTATTGCAGAGTCGGGAGCTGGCTGTAGCAAAGAAGCCATGACAATTCAGCCGGGTGACAGGCAGGAGGCTGAGACTGAGGCTGCGTTTCCCACCTGCTTCGTGGAGGAGGACCCGTTTATGGAGGACCTGTCGATTGAAGAGGAGCCTCGCTCCATAGAGATGACCAACTGGGAGGGAACCACCTTTTTTATTTAAAAAAAAAAAAAAAAAGAGAACCAAAATTTTAAAAGAAAATTAAAAGCAATTTTACAATACAAAAACTATCAATTTTAATTGAAACAAAAGTGAAAAAAAATAGAAAAAGAAAATATAAACAAATTTAATAACAAATAAAACAAAAAAATAAAATATAATTTTGCAATTGAAATAACATAAAATTTTAATTGAAATTAAAAAAAAAAAAAAAATTACAAACCTACATATTATTGGGGTGTCGTGGGGGGCGATTCCCGGCATCACCCCAGCCCCCAAGGGCTAAGCCTTGGTCCCACGGGGCCAAGGCTTAGCCCGTGGGGGATAGGGTGATGTTGGGCATCACCCTAGCTCCCAGGGGCTAAGCACTGGTCCCACGGGGCCAAGGCTTAGCCTGTGGGGGCTGGGGTGATGTTGAGTATCCTTCGAGCCCCCATGGGCTAAACCCTGGTCCCACGGGGCTAAGTCTTAGCCTCTGGGGACTCGGGTGATTCCCAGAATCACCCCAGCCTCCACGGGCTAAGCTTTGGCCCTGTGGGACTAGGGCTTAGCCATTGGGGGCTGGGGTGATGCCCGAAATCACCCCCCACGACACCCATGACGCCCATTAACATGGGCATCATGGGTATCATGGGGGGTGATTTTGGGCATCACCCCATCCTCGGGGGTTTGGGGTGATTTTGGGCATCGCCCCAGCCCCCATGGGCTAAGCCTTAGCCTCGTGGGACCATGGTTTAGCCCCTGGGGGTTGGGGTGATGTCGGGCATCACCTTATCCCCAAGGGGCATCACCCCAGCCCCCAGGGGATAAACCCTAGTACGACGGGGCTAAGGCTTAGCCCCTGGGGGCTGGGGTGATGCCCAAAATCACCCCCCATGACCTCCCATCACCGATGCATATGTTTTTTTTAATATGTTTATTTTGTCATAAAATTTTACATATTTTTAAGTTTTTTGATAATCTGTTTGTGTGTTAATTTGTTTTTTTTTATATATATTCTTAATTGTTCTTTATGTTTTTTTAACTTTTCTAAAGTTTTTAGGCCATAAATTTGGTTTTTTACCTTTTTTTTTTGTTTTTCTAGATTTAGCTTAGTTTATATATTTGTTTTGTTTTTTGTTTTTTTTTTCCTGTTTAGTTTTTAAGTTTCTCTTTGATCTTTTTTATTATTATTTTGTTTTTCTTTTTAATTTCAGTTCTTTTATTTTTCATAGTTTTCATAGTTTTTAATTTATAAAAAAAAATGAATTATATTTTTTTGTTAAATATTAAAACATAGTGTTATTTAACTACAATTTTTTCCCATGTATTGAAATAGAGGTAAACAATGTGTTAAGAATGGTTTTTTTCCACTATATTTTAAAAGTATGGAACAATAAATTAATTAAGAAGACACAATTATATGAAAAATCGCAACTTTAAAAAAATGAATGGTAAAAAGTATTTTTAAGATTGAAAGAAGCATGGAAAAATGACTAAAAACACCATTGAATAAAAAAAAAAAAATTGAAAAAAATGAAAATAGATGAAAAATAAGCATTTAAAAAAAATGTGTAAACATTGTGGATTGAAAAATATAAAATATTGAAAAAACCACCTAAAAAGGGAGAGGGGGTGCTACCGGTAGCGCCATTTTTAAAAACGGGGTAAAATATTGGACCCCCCAAAAAACGAGAACTTTGTAGAGTTCTTGTTAAGTTGGTAACTATCTTCTATCTGTAAGAGGGTGAATTATGAATTTGATCCAGTTACCTTCTGGTACCAAACATTGTGGAGACACAAGGCTTCTGTACATTTTTATGAAGTTTACAATTATATCGTTTCAGTTTTCAAAGGACTATTGTTTGGTAAAGATACCCCCATGATATCCGACCAGGAAAATAAATTCTTAGATAAAAAGGAGACGTTAGAGCAGATGGAAAATCACAATGTTATCAGGATTTTCGGTTCAAATGAAAATCCATGTTTTCTTCCATACCATGTATCTGATAAAATGTTTATCATGGAAGTAGCAAGGAAATATAATTTCTGGCTGCACTTTTTCCATGAGAAACGAAAAAAACAATGCATACCCTTTCCTTGGAAAATTTGAGACTTTGTATATAGGAATATAAACAAAATTGATGAGTTTGCAAACCACTTCCACAATGTGAATCTGAAATATGTTGAAAAGATAAAGGGGTTTGACCCTAATGAATTTTTTGTGGAACACATGCTGGTAGTAGGATTCATCAATTCAATTATTCATACTGTTCTGAGTGAAAAAGAAGATAACAACTTAGGCGCTCATGTTCACAATGCTGGTGACTTGGAAACAATACTTAGTACTAATGAGTTTTACAAGAAAAAAGGAAAGGGTCCCAGCGAGAAGAGCACCCAGTCCCCAAATGTTACTCCTAAAACTACCACATCTCAAAGCAATGCTCCAATGACCCAACCAACTAGAAAATTTACCAATAGTAGTTCAGGTGGCGGAGAGGAAAAAAATCCCCTCCAGGAAAAATTGAGAGCTCACACAAGCTTCCTTTGAGAAAAAGAGGAAAAATGTTATGCAAGAGGAAGAAGACCACCACATAAAAAGTGACATCAACAACTTCTCCCTCGAAGACATGGAGCTCGAGGTGGATATCGAGAAATTTTTTCCCACCATTAATCAACCGGGAAATGCGGCCCATCATAATTCATCATTGAAAACCATTGAGAATGAGACCTTCAACGAAGAAGATTCATTTTGTTTCCAGAGCGTTGTCTTTGACAGGGAATCAAAGAAATTGATTATTGAAAAAGGTGATATGAAGAATAAGAAAGGAAAATCTCGTTCAGAGGTTTACCTAAGAGATATGTGGCCTTCCCATATTTCTAAAATTCACAGAGCAACCGGGGATGCTTTGGATGACTGCATTGGTGGTCTTAAAGCGGAAAACACAAATTTGAAAGAAAGGATCAAGGAACTGGAAGACGCCTTAATGCCTCTTCCACTTCTTGCCAGTCCTTTAACAATAGTCAGACCCACCACACCCGCTACTAAATTGAAAGGATCTTCAAGCTTAATTACATCAGCCAGAAGCTATGTAGAAAGAAACATTAAGAAAAGAATGGCATTGATCATAGAGGCATGGGAAGTTTCCAAAAACATTGTTTCTTTTGGATCGAGGGCACATGCCTTCCATGAGTATTTGCAAGTTGACCTGAAAAATGAAGAAGGTTTTTACCTTGATGTTGTACTTCCTTTTGGAAACAAAGTTTCTAACATGAAAAAACTAAGGAGAAGAGAGGAGGATTTTCCCTCCCTAAGTCGGGTAAAACAGTTGAATGCATGCTGTAAAGAAAAGATAATTTTTTTGAATAATATTGTTCAAGAATGCATCGAAGATATATCAAAGAGGAAAGAACTATTCAAGAGGATCACAAAGATAAACTCATGCGGAGATACTAACGAAGTACAAGACCCCAAACTAATTCTCAACTCAATGTTCCTAACAAAACAATAGTTTGACGAACAAGTTGAGATTGTTAAAGGGTTGTCAGTTGAAAAGTTTTATGGTATACTTGAATATGATGAGGACGACATAGACAATTGGCTAGTGGACTATTCTGTGAAGAATTAGGACATCGAGAAATCATTACATGGTATTTCCCTCTGTTTGAGAGACTTGGAGTGCGAGCTATTCAACATCAAAATCTGGCATGAGATAAACGTGGCACCAATGAAAAATTATATTGAAGAGTGGTTCAAGAAAGCGATCGACAAATTGACCAACGATGGGAAAGAAACAATTGAGATGGTTCCTGTAACCGTTAATGAAGACAATAAAAGGACTACCAACAAGCAAGTAAAGAAACGAGAGACCGTCATAGTAAGTTTATGCTGATTACATCTTTCTTTTTTTATCAATTCCTTCATCGAGTTACTTCGCTTTTTTGAATATAAAGGTTTAACTGAAGACTGATAACTTCTCTTTTTTTCTTTCCGGGTCTTGATGTTCTTTTATCGCCCATCGTCCTCCTTCTACAAGCTTAATTCTTGTGTATATATGCTTTATGGTCAGCAAGAACCCCAATCCCAGTCTTTAAGACAAACACATTTTAAATTTCAAAGAATATGTAACCGACTATATTTTTTTTAGAAATTTCAAGAGAACTATTTCGGGATCAGTTTCGACTGTGCTTTGTAACTCCGAGTTTTAAGTATAAAGTATTTGAGATTGATCTATCATTATCTTTATTTGAGCTTCCCATGTGTCCACTCTGTTAAAGTTCTCTTATTCATGCAAATCATCTTCTTTTTATTTTTATGTGATCAGAAATATTTAGTTTAAACTATGATGGATGTGAAGAAATTTTGCTTGTTTTCTTTAAATGTGTGAAAGTGCGCGTTTCCTGTTTCTTTCTCAGGAACTTTCTCAAAAATAGAAAACAAAAAATTTTCCTTTTATTTTCATTGCTATCTTTATATTTCTTTGATTACCACGACGAACTTCTGCAAAGTCTCATATTCTGAATATCTAGAATCCCAAGAAAATATTAAGTTAAAGAGGAGTACCACCTCTATAAAAACGTAGGGGGATTTACATCCTCGTGAGGTTTTCGTTTCGGTCCTAACGGATTCAAGTGTCAAAATGTTGGTGGATTTACATGACAAAAATAAGCTAATTCTTCCATAAATGTTTTATAGATTTTCATTTTAACATAGATTTTTACATAACAAAAGACTCTTTTTTATTTTCCAAATAATTTATTTTACATTACAAGCATAATAATAACATTGTTAATGTGATTTAAATAATATATAACAATTATCATACTCAATGCATCATTAACATCTATACAATCCCATTAATTAAACATATAAGCTATAAAGTATTAATGCATTACATGAACATAAACATGGATAAACACATACAATACGATCATGAAATATGTATTAGGTTAATGCCAATGGTAAGAAAATGTAAAACACTATATATCACAAGATTGTGATTTTACTACTGACAAGACTACCCATAGTACATACAAAATGCTTTTAAATAGACAAATAATCTCACAACTCTCTCATAGCTCGTTTGTTCTCTTCAATGATTGAATAAATAAAAATAACAAACTTTAGACTAAACCTTAGCCCAACTATTATTTGACCGTAAAGGAATCAATTTTCTATTGGGAACCTACAAGTCTTTGGTGGAGGAGAGAGTAACACATCAAAAACTTTTGTTTAAACAAAATTAATGGAAAAGCCTTCAAAATCCTAGGACTTTTTTAGAGCCTCAGTTATCAACACATGAAGAAACTCAATGGAGTAGTGTTAGCTTAAAGTTGTGTTTTCTTGTAACTTTGATCATGCGTTGCACGTCTTGCAAGATTTTGGTCATTGTCTTTGTTATTAGAAACTCCACCTCAAGGTCTTGGAAACACTTTTTGGCATTTTAAAAGCATTTCTTTGGATGAAACACTTCAAAAACATGCATGACAAATTTCATTAACATTTTTTATTTTCGAAAAGATGTATTGGCCATTTTAGTGTTTCGATCATTTTGGTCAGTGTATGAATGGTTTCAACGGACGTTTTTGTCACTGAAGTGATAAAATATATAAAGAAAAAAATATAGAATGCTCAAGCCACTAATGTTTTAGAAATCAAATTATAAATAGAGGGCTTGGGCCCCTCCTTTTTATTTATTTATTATAACCAAAACATAATTTTATATTCATTAAAAAGCAATTTGCGTCGAGGCCAGTGGTATATCACATCTTCCCAAGTGAATAAATTTCCACAATAATACACATAGCTCAGAACAAGCATCCAAAATATGAAAATTTTGAACAAAACAAGAGTTCCATGTTGGCCTATAAGTACTCTAACATATGTACCCAAAACACATATTACCTGATAATACATATTAAGGATGATATTGATGAACACTTCCTTCGTCTTCTTTCCCCTCGTTAGATTAAGTGGAGCCGATACCTTTGATTTTTGTAGGATCACAAAGATGGTTGGAGTGAGTTTTTATGTTCTCTTATTGTTAGATTCCATTGAATGATTTTCCACTCACCGAGAAAGAAATAAACCATGAATTATATTGCATTCCATTTCCATATCTTCAATTCTCTGCATCTAAAGCAACAAAATACTCGTAACATTGGTGTTATGAGTGGAACAAGCCACCTCTATATTAGAGATTTTTGAAGAAATTACTAACAAAACATTGCTATTAGTCTATGTAATATCCTCATGTCAACAAAGAACTCACTGAAATTCTCTATTATCTTAGCTTCCTATGGATTCCTTAACCTAAAAACCAACAATATAAAAAACCAGAGAGAAATTCTAAAAAATGAGAAAGAACCAAAATATGGGATCCATAGGCCAAAGTTCGAAGAATAGAAGGGGCAGCCTGGGAAACCCTAAGCCAACTTGGGTTAACCCATCCACAAGGCTCCTATAATTTTCAAATTGAAACTGTTTTTCACTCCAAAACTTTCAAAGAGAAAAGATCAATGATTTAGAACTTTCCTTACCTTTTCTCTACATGTGAAAGAGTAAAAGGTTCTTGCTATTTGAAGGGAGAAGTTTCCTACAAACCAACACCAATGAAATTATGTAGAGCCCTATCACTTCAAGATCGATTCAGTTTTTCGTTGACAACCACTAGACAGAGACCTCGTTGGGAGCAAGATAAGAATATCACATAGAAAAAACATGGCATAGATACCCCCTCAGATTCCTCCACTAATACCACCACTAGGTCTAAATAAATCCACTGGACTGTCACTATAATCCCATCTAAAGTCACCAACACAACCACCATTGGAAAAACATAGACCACCACTAAAACTGCCTCTAGTGCCACCACCAAGATCCATCAAAATTAGACTAGTGACAAGGCCTGTGAAATGCCTCAATACAAAGCCCCGAGATTCCATGATCCCACACTACCAAGCCTAAGACATTAATGGGAATTGAAAGACCACCCAATTTACCTGCAAATGTAAATGAATTGAGGGAACAAAGCATCTCTCTTTCCTTCCCAAATCACATCCTTCCTATATTCATTATTTCATGATGGGGCTTATCCATTAAAAACCACTTGTTGATAAATCTAAGCAATTGAGGTAAAGCTTAGTTGTCCATTTTTTGACAAAATTCCTAGATTGAGATCTATTGCAAATTTATCCCATTGATCAACCTCCAAGTTCAAATCCATTTTAACATGCAAAAAGTGACTTTGTCAAATGAAGAGAGGTCTTGTTTAATTATGGAGATGATATTTTTAAGTTTATTCCCCACTGCATTATATTGAGCTAACATTGCTTTGATGACCAACAATGAGTTTCTAAAGACCATTAAGGATATAATACCTTCCCCTTTAGCAATGGAAAGAACAAACCATAAGGAATACACCTCTTTCAAGTTCTTCGATACCTTTCATAGTCATCAAGCACAATGAACTATCTTATTTCCTCCAGGATCATGAAGACTCCCACCTGTGCGTGCCACACCTAGGTTATTCCTTGAAGCTCCATCAAAAAAGAGAGAGAAGGAACACTGCTACAACCACCAAAATTAAAAATCATGAATGTATTTCCTAATTTTCCAAGAAGGAGAAGAACTAGAGTAGGGTGGGGGAAGGGGAAGGAGAGGTGTCAGAGCCCAACTTAAATTGCGAAACCCAACTCTCTTCAAAAGCATCCAAAGCTTGATTTTTATTGAAAATTCTAAGTTGTAAAAGTTTAGAGACATGATATTTTGATTTAAAGGTTGATTGCTCTTTCTTAGTCCACTCATTATTGAAAATATTTTTGTTCCTCACCAACCAAATCTTCCAACAAAGAAACATTGGAAGAGCAGTCTATATTATTTTAAAGAATTTCTTGTTTTTAAAAGTTCCAAGATATTTCTTTCTCCAATTAAAAAAAATCTCATCCTAGTTACCAAGCCACTGAATTCTTTGACTCATCCAAACAAAGGCGCTCAACCAAACCTGCTTGGCATAATTACATTCAATAAATAGATTATAGGCTATTTCTTCTACCCGAACACATGATACACATTTTGAAGGGCCTGGCACTCCTTTTTTCTTCAAGTTTTTTGCTGTAAGGATTTTCCCATGATCCAAGATCCAACATAAGATATTAATCTTAGAGAGACCATCATTGTTCCAAATTTGATTCCACAAAATTGATCACTGAGGTAATTGAGTGGCTTCAAGCTGACAAAGGTACCCATCTTTGACTATGAATGAGGATTCACCCCATCCTAGGAAATCATTGACCAATTTATTCCAGGGGAGAATCTAATGAGTGCTTGGATGAGGGAAAGAACTATAGGCTTCAATTGTTTCAGGGGGATCCAAAATTCCAACCAACCCATCTCTCTGTATTTTCTTTCCAATCTGAAATACAATAAAGGGTGTCAAGATGCCTTCTTTCCATCCAATTTTTTAGAGGGACCAAGTTTAGTGTACCACACAAAGACTCTGTCCCATATATGTTATCCCTCTAGATTTTTATTTCTTTCCCATTACCCGATATCCAAGTAAGTTTTGGCTTTGATTAAAGGAATCACTACCTTGAGAAGCTTCATTATGGGGATCCTTTTTGCATTTTTAGCATTTTCTCAACACATATGGCTCTTGATCCTCTAAAATACTTTTTCCATTGTACCTTTTCCACCACTCTATCTTGTCGATGATCATTCTCCATAGAAATTTGGATCCCATATCCAAATTCATCATAACCGAGTCTTTGATCCCTAATCCACCTATGTCCTTTGAACTTTTGACAATCTTCCAATTAACTAAATAGTATTTTTTGGTGTTTGTTCTCCCCCATTTCCAAAGAAACTTCTTAATATTGATAGAAACCTAATTCATTATACCAATTGGTGTTAAAATAGTCTAACATTGATATAATCACAGAGTTGATAACAATGATTTGATTAAAAAAATTGTCTTGTTGGGTTTAACCAATGTGACCCCCACTATTCAAATTTATTTATGATTTTGTCCATAATACTAGACTAGGAATGAGAACAGGATCTTCTCAGAAAAATGGGAATCCTAGAATACTTGAAAGAAGACCAATTTTCAACTAAAGGAAGTTGAAGAAGACTAGAAATGGAATGTAATACCTGAAGGTTGACCTTCCATTCAAAAAAATGGCATTTTCTGTGACTAAATGCACCTCCAAAAGAATATAGGAAAGAGTCCAGAATATTATTGAATCTAGAGGCAATGATTAGAGAGGCTCCTCCTAATAAAAGGATGTCGTCTGTGAACTGAGAATGATTGATGCTTTTTTATCCTCGAACAATCTTTATCCCTGGGATATTTTCAATAGCCCTCTCCGATTCAAGCTTGCGACTTAAATAATTTTCCATGATAATATAGAGGAGAGGTGAAATAAGACATCCTTGTCTCAATCCTCTACTTGCTTGAAATAAGGAATTTGGCCTTCCATTAACTAAAGGGGCTATCTAAGGAGACCTGATGCAAGAAGATATCCATGAAATAAAGGAGGAATTGAATCCAAATTTACCCATGACCTTGAAAATAAAGGAATGCCTGACCTAATTAAAGGCATTTGCCATTTCCAATTTGATAATCTTACCTTTCTCCCTTATTTCCAAACTTGAATGTATGGCTTCTTGCACCAACACAATGTTGTCAACAGTCTCCCTGTTTTGGATACTACACCCTCTTTGATTATTAGAAATAAGTTTGGGCAAGAGAGTTTTCAGCTAATTAGCAAAGATATTAAACATGATTTTGTATGAAGAATTGCAAAGGGAAACATGCCTAAACCCGGAAAAGGACAAACGATTCATGTATTTAGGAATTAAATCCAAAAATGATGATTTTGTACTCCCCCCAATTTACAAGAACGCTGAGCATAAGGAAGCATTCTCTTTAGATCATACTTGATAAGATCCCAAAAGAACCTAAAGAAGGAAATGGAAAACCCATTAGGCACTGGAGATTTAATCCAAGCTCCAAATGGCATTACGTATTTCAGCTTCTTCTATTGGATTTATCAACTTATTATTCTCCTCACCATTGACCAATGTTGGAATATGTTCTAGAATATATTTCTCACTGCTAGAATTCACATCACACTACTAAGTGAATAAAGAGAAATAGTGTTGCATGGAAACAATTTTTAACTCCTCAAAATTAGAAATCTTAATTCCATACCCGCTAAAGATTTCTTTCACATTGTTTTTACTAGTCGTTCTTTTGCTTGCTTATGAAAAAACTAGTATTTTGATCCCTTGATTTCAGCCGCAGGGTTTTGGATTTGAGTTGCCAATGTTCCTCTTCTGAATGCATAACCTAATTAAATTTATTTTGGAGGTTCATCTCTTCCTCTTCCAGTTGTGATGTAACCTCTTTGACCTCTAACGTTGATTGGATTTCTACTAATTTTGATATGATTTCTTTGAGAATGTTTTTAACTAGTTTCAATTTTTGTTCCCATATATACATTGGGGAGTCTAGGATCGAACTTTGTGCTTCCCCCTCTTTTCTCAAAATTATGAAAAATAACATTAAAATATCATTCTCTGATACTATTAGTAACCAATTTTGAATTTTGAATATTTAATAGAGATCTTGAACAGTTACATTTCTCAAAATAACTCACTAGCATTTACAAATTGAAAATGTTGAATAACTAACTTAATTGCATATTTTTTAACATGGACAGTATCAAATTTCGAGTCTGTAAAGAAAATTCCTAACTTATCACTTGAGTGTTCCAAAGAGTACACAAGCCCCTGGATGATCCTCTTGAATATTCGACTATCCCTTCACTTTGCCTCCATTGTTGCTTTCTTTTTTTACTTGCTTCAGATGAGCTCATTTTAGTCTTCTGGAGAAAGATAATTTGATATGTAAACTACCATGGATCCACTAGAACAATTTTTTACAATAGATCTTATAATATTGTGAAATCTTAGATTTATGTGGTTTATTTCCTTGTATCCCAGATTTATTATCTCTAGCTTATGGCTTGATTTTAAGAAATAATTGAAGTATAAAAATGAAAGAGCATGCACAAAATAAACACCATCTAGTCAAATGAACACAAGACTTGACCTGGGAAACCCATTACAGGAGAAAACCCACCTAGAAAGTCAGGCCTATGCTCTTCTCTCTTTTCTTTAGTTATAAAATGCACATACAAATGAATGGGAACTTAGTATGGAGTTACTTTTTGACGTTCTGGCTTGAATGGATACTACAAAATCCTCCTCCTCTTTTATGCTCACAAAATACCACTCTTCAGTGTTTTTCTCAGCTATGGAACAAGATACACTGCAAAAGAATGGAACCCCTTCTCCTCCTAATAGCCCGATATTTAACATATCCCAATATCCATCTAGGGGTAGGGTTTTTACTTCCTCAACCCTCAATTGTGATAAGGTTTTGGACCTTCTAGATTCTTCTTGAAATTACACATGTGGATTTCTCCATATGCATGAGTAATGGGGTTGACGTGGCATCCTGTCGCACCATGGTGGTCAACACGGTAGGTCAACTTGTGTGAGGCATAACTTTTTCATATGAACTCTGATTGACATGATTTTTACACCATTGAAAAGGTCATTGAGTGTAGATGAACATCAAGGAGTTTGAGCTAAAGACGAGAAATTTTTGACTCCAAAAAATTGCATTTGACGCCTAAAAATGTATCTGAAAGGTTTCAAACCCTAATTTTCCAAACTGGGACCTACCATTAAAATGACCTTGGAAGTTGATTCCTTCAATTTTTTCCACTCTGAAAGCATCAAGATAGATGAAAAATAATATAATGATCTAATATGGAT
>ML778405.1:344292-388505 GCA_009831015.1 Picea engelmannii
TGGAGGTAGATTTTCTTCTGGAATTTTATCCAATCTTTTCACAAATCTAGTTTCCTAGGATTTGGAGGTTCTTGCATAAGAGGATACCATGTCTTGGAATGCCAGAGTTTTAGCATCAGGAGGGGGTTGCCACCTCCCTTAGAGGGTGAATCCATTTTTCTCAAAAAACATATATCACTCGCACTAGGGTTTCATAGATATCCTTGAACCAATAGATTTATGGGACTCTCCTAATGACAAATTTTTATTTGACTTTATTTCCAAATTTAAATTCACGAATGGTATTTCAAATTTTTTATGTCTCTTGGTTTGTTTTTCCTATTTTCTTTTCCAAGGAAAACTTTGCGGGATCCCCTCCACTTACTTTGAATATTCATATGGAGGGGGCTTCAACTATTAAATATATTAGTAGCTAGTGATGAAATGAGATTCAATCAAACCAAAACCCAAAATCTCACAACAAATTCCACTTTGAAACAATTCATCTGAACCGATTGAACTAACTCATTGTGATTTTTTTTTAAAGGAGAAATATGGGGGTTGGATTTGATCCACTTATGTGTGCATAGGTTAGGATCTCATTCAATATAATCCCTCTTGGGTGCATCCACACATTCAACCACTACCCCAAGGCGATCTCATGACTCCAAGAAAATGCCTAAGGAGAATTCAACCTTTCCCAATGGTGAGAAACTCCTCACGCCTTCCTTTGTGCGATTTATTTTTCATATATATTGTATTTGAAGTATCCTCGATATATTGTATCTTTTTTTTTTGAATATTTTTCATATTCATTTTAGTGAATGTATCCATATTTGTATTTATGCAATTTATTGACTTAATGTTTAAAATCATTAAAATCATAGAAATTTGTGGGGCCTTAGCGATCAACACCCATGAAAAATCCCGGTGGGAACAAAAATTATATACAGCTATCTTGTGGCATCTTGGGATAGCCTCTACTTTTATAAAGTATCATCTCCTCTTGTGTGTTATCCCAAATTGGTTGTGAGAGTTGGTCTACCATTGAATAATCCCAACATACAATGATGTTTATGCTAATGGGGGTTGTTTTAAGGGAGTCATGTCTCCTACTAACATATTTGTTTGAAAAAATACAATTTGCATTTTTTCATAGACTTCCCTCACATTGTCAAATTCTAAATGTGTTACCAATGGTTTCATATCCAGGGTTTTGAAATAAAGCCAACAATAAACCCCATAAACATCGACATATTCAATATTTATTTATGAATAAGGTCTCACCCAAGACATTAATCAAAATTACTGAATCAAGATTAAATCATAAAGAAAGTAGAATATGACATTCAACGTATTCAACATTCATTCCATTATACAATTACACCATTATACTTATAAATTGAAAGGGAAGGAACAAACACACAACATTTCTTATTCATTCCATGAAATAGGTTCATACAATGATCTAGGGATGAACCCTAATTTCCTTCTATTTTATCTCACACATACTCATACATGACCTTAACAAAACTACCATCCAACCCTTTTGTTGATTGTTTTTCCTATCAAGGGAAAATGACCAACATTTGAGAGAAAATATTGTGGGGAACAAGAAAGTATCTCCTCGTTTTTATAGAGGTGATTCTCCTCTCTTGATATATTGGAAGATTATTTGTATAGTTGTAGATTAATGCAATGGGTGAGTGCTAAAGAGAAAACCCCAAAAAATCTTCCAACAAAGCTCTCATTTAGCATATTTATTCATTAAGCACATCATCTTATTCATGGAAACAAAAGTGAAATAATATAACTAAAGGAGGTTTGTACAGAGTTTGTTTTCGACAGATATTTTTCCTTTCTCTTAAAATGTTGTGAATCTAGGATTAGTTATGACTTTGCAAGACAAAAGGAAAAATACAATGAGTAGGTCACCAAATAACTTTACATGATTTCTTCATTACAATTCAAAACGGATTTTGATGGAAAATACATTTGAAATCTCATGCTTTAGACTCAAAGTATGAAAAATCACTAATGTAGTGCCCCAGAATAGATCTTTGTGGGATAAATTTATGATGATATCCCAAATTAAATAAACTTAAAAATGCCTGAAACAAGAGGGCTGAAACAACCTCAACAAGATTTCAATGACAATTACATAAACTTAAAATAAATTGCATCTACTTTTTATAAGCAGGGGTTTTTCTCCTCTGGACCTGAATTGTCATGGTGAATGCATAGAAGAATATTGAGAGAGTTGAGAAGAAAGGAATATGAAGGATAAATTCAAGAAGACCGATTCAAAAATCTTTTAAAAGACAAAACTTACTTCCAGCATAAAGACCTCTATGGAAAACTCTCTAACAACCAATTGCCAACCCTTTGAATTTGCTTATTCTCTTTTTTAATCTCTTCTTCATCTACTTGAAACCATTTTTCAATTGGGGTTTTATTTTCCCTTTGTAAATTTGAACTGAGATATGTGTGCCATCAATTGGGACTCACTTTAGAAGCTCATGAATTTCTTTAAATAAATGATTTTCCAAAAATAGCTTGTTTTCATGCCCAAAAATAGTCCGGACTAAAATTTAATTTTTAGGGAACGATAACTAATATTTCATCGATTGAAACCACTTCCAATGTGTTCTTTATCTCTTTACCTTTTCTACGATCTCTCGTTTTCTCAAATCAGACATTGGGATAAGAAGTTATGAGTTCGAGAAGATGGAGGCTCAACCATCATTGATCTGTCTTTGTGAAATCTAGGCCTTTGATTTGGAAATTCAACTTTTTTAATCCCACATGCATTGTGGGAGGGTTATCATGAGTTATTTATAAAGAAATTTCATCTCCATGTTATTTGTGAGTGAAGTAAAGAGATCCAAATAATTTTGCGTAGCTTGTGCACAAAGTATCTTTTAACTGCCACATCATCACACAATAATCATGCCAAGTCACTGTCCAGTCATATCTGTCCTTCCATGTGTCACCCGAGAGTATTTCCACTTCATTTACACATGTCCACATATGATAGGTCCACCTCACTTCCAGGTGTCTCACAAGAATAGGTCCACGTCACTTACACATGTCCCAATATGGTAGGTCCATGAAAAGGGGGAAGAAACTTAGGATAAGAAATAATATTAAAAAATTAAATGTAGTGTTTGTGGAGTTATGAGAATGTGGAGGTAAAGGAGGTAGGTGAGGAGATAAAACTCAGTACAAATGAATAATTATGAGGTGCAAAAAGGGAAATGAAAAGTGCAATATAGTGATTGCGGGATGCGAGACACAAGACATGGGAAATGGAAAAGTGAAAGGGGAATCAGACTCCAGCATCCACAATGGGGAAATAGACTAAGTGTAAAAGTGAGTAAAGAAATAAGATAAGTCATGTAGGAAGGTGAAAATGGGGGTATGGTCTCCCACATTCACATTTAAAAGTAAAAAATAAACAAAGTATAAGACTCAGTAAAAACCAAGTGTAAAACTCAATAAAATGACTAAGTCGTGAATTGTGCAATTTGGGTAATGTGGAAGATGGAGGTGAAAATTGAGGGTCGTAGGATTGTGGGTTATGGGATATGAGGATTTGTGGGATAGGAATTGGTTGGTCTCCCACAAAAATACTCCCAAAACACATAAAAACGACTAATTGTAAAAATAGGAAAACGTGGTAAGTCATGAAAAATTACTAAGTGTTGGGGAGAGTAAAACGTGGTAAGTCATGAAAAAAGACTAAGTGTTGGGGAGAGTAAAATGTGTCAAGTCATGAAAAATGACTAAGTGTTGGGGAGGTAAGTATTAGGGTTACCTGAAAGTAAGGAAATGGAAATGAAATATGAAATATAGAAAATGGAAAATGGAAAATGTAAAATGAAAATTGAAATATAAATATGAATATGAATATGAAAATGGAAATGGTCAAGTAGGGAAATGGTTAAATGTGTAAATGGCGTGGAATATTGGAAGAATGCCTAAGTATGGAGTATGGGGAGTAGTATAGAGTAGTATGGGTAGTAGTGAAAATGCGTAAGTATGGAAGTGTAGAGAGTAGAGAGGAAGGAAGTATAGAGAAAGGAAAGGGGAAGGAAAATGAGAAAAAATGACTAAGTATGGCGAGTGGAAGACAAGGAAAATGAAAAAAGGCTAATTTCAACTACCTTGGGCTCCACTTATGGTACGTTACCTCATCCTAAGAACTTAGGATAAAAATTTAGAAAATATTAATATAATATTCCCTTGGGCCTAATCCCCCTTGGATTAGCCCCTCTTCCTAGACTCTTACCCCCCTTTCCCTCTAGTGTGGACTTCTATCCCCCCATACTCTTTTTGTTTGGTTGGTCTACAACAATAATGTATTTTTATTAATAATCCGAGTGTGATTACATATTACAATGATAGTCTCACTGGCCTTTTAGGATCTAGGCTCTCTAGCCTAATCACATAAGCACTCTGGTATCAAATTAACATATATACAAAGGCTCTCTGGCCCAAAATATCTTGGATCCCCAACCTATAAATCATATGTACATTTATAATTGGGGTTTTACCTAGGGGTATTAAAAATGAGTTCCCAAAGGAGGCACTCCCATCGAGGAAGTCAAGCAACAATGAGTTCCCAAAGGAGGCACTCTCACTAAGGATGCTAGGGAACAATGAGTTCCCAAAGAAGGCCCTTGCATAAAGTATAAAGAGGTCAAGGAATATGGAGTTCTCAAAGGAGAGGTCACCCTCATCATTGGTAATCAAAGACACTAAAACTTACGTTCCTTTCCATGTGATGTGATGATGTTATGCTAGTGGGTCAATGAAATTAGGCACTTGGACTATAAATCATATGGCATATACGATAGAAGTGTAGAAGCGGGTGTAATTGTCTTGCCTAAAAATCATATAATGAAAGTGTGTGTTATGTCTTATGTCTTAGACAAGGTCTTGTGTGGCCTTATAAGGCAACACGATTTCCCCCAACATCAGTGGATGTATGTTGAGGGATGAATTGTTTTCAAATATCAATGACAATGCAACAAAGTTACCAAAATATTCAGTTTAAGGGTGGGAATCCACAGAAGATAATCTTAAAAAGTGTATGAGTTTCTTGAGGTGTTGTAAAGTCCATGGGATCGTTTGGGAAATGAAACTAGTTGACCACATATCACATGGGGGTGTAATCACAAGCCTTGGTGGTGGAATGGTGATCCAAAATATATCTTTCAAGTACAAGAGATGATCTTGGGTGAGATGAATCAAAGACACTACTAAGGGAGATGGATTCAAAGGGAACTTTGGTGGAGTAGTTAGGCTCATGAATGTAGTCACTATGAGAACCTAACTGTGGGTTATCTCTAGGTATAATGAAATAATTATTAGCCTCAAAAGAATTATTCATTTTCAAGTAAGAATGTGGTTGAGGAATCTTATATAATTTTGTAAATAAGGGGAGGTAAGGGTGAAAATTACCCCAAGGATGAATGAAATTTCCTAACCTCCAAGCAAACATAGTGAGGAGGTAGCTCTAGAACCACAATTTTACACGTGGTATATGTTGTGTTAACCATGTAAGTGACCTCATAGTACATTGGATAAGTGTGAGAAACAACAAGTGAGACTGTATAAGGTGTGTAATGTGGCGGGAGATCACATTATGAAATCTTAGTAATGGTGATGATGACTCCATGAAATATTTTTATGACCTAAAAGAGTGAAGACATAACAACATTCATGGCATGGATGTAATCACACCCAAGGAGGAGATTGCAGTCCACTAGACTAGCCATGATTGTGACATTGATGGATTTGGCATAATCCCCACTATGTTACAATGCCTACTATTAAAGGCTCATAACTCAGTCATTGAGTGAATAAGGGTGTGAGAGTCAAGTTTCTATTGGAATTGTTGATGCAAATGACAAACTTTATAAGTTCTCAAATTTTACCCCATCTAATTCTAACAAGAGTATGATGCCTTTGTTGATGATATTGATCCCATAAGTCAATTGTGCTATGAATTAGTGGGCACTGGAACTTTCAAAGTTATAAGTTGATGGGTAAGTTGAGGATGGTGCATGGTTTACCTTCCTTGTCCTTACAATGTGGTGATTGTCAAGTATGCATTTTGGGTAGGAATAATAATGAGAAGCTCAAGAAAGGAAAATCATGATATGTGATAGCTCCCTTGAATATTGTTTACAATTATTTATGCATGTTAATAGAAAAAACCCTCTCTTTTAGGTAAAAATTATATTTTGACTATCATTATGATTATTTTATCTACATATAGGACTGGAAAAATAAATATGTGGGCTATATACTATGCAGACCATGTATGTATGCGGGCTATACAGAGGACATGGTGTGTACACCTCTGCAAAATTTCAAAAAAGAAAAAGGTTTGGATAAATAAATGGGCATGGAAGGCTGGTAGGCACCTGGAAGGTGACAAAAGACCCTAAAATGACTCAATAAACTTGGAAAACTCAAAAAGAAACTGAAACAAAACTGAACCAAACCAAAATCTCACACTAAGACCCTAGAGATATTCTCCAGTGGAGTTGTCAATTCTGCTATGGGGAAAATCCCCCTATACTGGGTCTACATAAAGGCAAAGTGACGAATTCCCTTAAAGATTGTTCCTCCCTTAAATATTGTTCTACCCTTTAAGCTACCCCAAAATATCTAAACAAAGTGATGAGAGAGACGAAAGAGGGTCAATGGGTGCACCTTTAGTCCTTGTGGTTGGCGTATACCTCTTTCGCTTGTTGCAACTTCCTAGATTGTGGATGTCCTCCCAATGATGACCTGCAAAAGATTAGGAACACAATGATACAACACATGCAATCTCTATTGATCAGTTTCAAAGTTTAGATATAGATATAAATGCATAAATCACTAAAAACATACAAACATAATATTTTGTGACAGGGACAAACTCTTTTATTAAATTTCAAGACAAAAAGGATTACAACCTTTGTCAGCGACTGCTCCACGAACTAGGTCCGGGCTCCTCGATCATGGCTCCAAGTGCATCAATCCCACATTAACTTCTCACAACCAACTTATCACCAATGGAAGGAGGAAGGGTTGCACAAGGAGAAAGGTTGGAGGGAAAGGCTAAGGCTAAAACTCAGAATGGGATGCAAAACTTGGGATAAGAAAGGGAAGGGATTTTGGTAGAGTTTTCTTATTCTCTTGCTTATATTCATTAATGACACCCCAAGACCTATTTTTATATGAGAAAAATATGGTTATTCAGTTTGGGGACGGGCTACAAGGGGTAAAATGGTTAGGAAACACTCCATAGCCCGTAAACTCCATCGAATTCCGTGCAATTTTATATTTTTTGCAACTTTTGGAGGTAAACCCGGGCTATCTAGCATGCAACATGCGTATGTATGCGGGCTAAATAGAATGAAACACATGTGTGTATGTGGGCTATTATTTCAGTAGGGCGCGTACACTCTCCAAAAAATGGTTTTTTAAGAGGAACCCTCAGCAATATTTTGGCAAAGTATGCAAAATGAAGGGCCAATGTCTTGTATGCACAGATAAGGCATTTTGGACTATAAAAAATTTTGTTGTCTCCAACAATGATATGGTTTAGTGTCCATACAATCATAGCTATATTCTTCACATTCAGATATTTCTACTTAAGTAGAAGTAAATAAGATATTAATGTTGTTGTCCTGTAGCTTCTCAAATCATGATTTTTGCTCAATAACCTCTTCATAAGTTTCTCATTATTTTGGGAATACCACCATCAAAGAGAATGTTGGTTGTCTTATGTGCCTTAAAAGGTTGATAGTCGTTTTAAATCTGCATCAATTGTTGAAGGTTTCATCACAGTTTAGGTTGTTCATTCATCTTTATGGACATATTTCAAGGAGTTGTCATACCAAAATATTCATAGTTGATTTTGAACAGTCCTCATAGGACTTCCTTGATTATTCATACCAAACCAAGTTCTGAAGTGTCTTCCATTGATATTAGTTTGTAATTCCCAACAATTTTCAAGGAAATGGTCAAAATTTGTCATCAAGTTTTGCTTCACATTCAATTGATGATACTGGGATTGCAGTCGGTCCTTCAATCCATTCCTATGGTGGACCTTCAAGGATATTCAAACAATGCTTCAACTTGTTCCACTCCTGCCTTCAAACTCATTAAGAAAACCTTGCAATCTGTATCATTTGAAAACTTCACAATTATTTGATCTCTCTCCTTTGTAGCAACATCCTTCTATAGCATAAGTTCAATATCTTCCCTTAAAGCATCAATCTTCATGTTGGTTTGAAATTCGACAAGATTTTTTTTACTCAAAATACTCGAGCACTTATAATCCTTGATCTTGTTTGTGTTCTCCTCTGTAGAATGTGTATCCACATGATGTGCTAATTGGATCATCGGATTGATTATTATGAAGACCACAAACCACTAGATATAGATGATCCACTACTTGGTGTAGTCGTGTGAGCAAATCAAAAGATATGAGCTTACGTTTTTAGCAGTGTTTCCATTGTTACATATGTGTTAAACCGTGATTGACTCTAAGTATAAAAATCTTGATTTTGCAGCGTTACAAGTATCTTGATCAGGGTTTGGAGTAGGCCTCATTCCTAGTAATTTCAGCCTCCAAATCAATGCAACAAGAAGTCCAACAACCCTCTTAATAATCCAAATCATCACCTCATCTTTGTTGTTCCTATTCCATTGGGTTGTTGCTTCTTTCTCATTGGTCATATCTCTTTTCTAATACTTTAACGATTGTTAAAAGTAAACTTTCCTTGGGTTTTAGTCAAGTCTTCCACTCAACCCTTCTTCCTTTCTTTTGTTCATGTTTTCTGTTGAACGGGAGTTTAGTAGACCATCAAAATAAAGTTAGAAACTTTCCAATATATTCATCACTCAATTCTACTGGTTGATCTTCTTTTGAGAGTTCATCATCATCATCATTGTTTTGTGCAATAAAAGCTTCTTCATCTTCTTCTTTAGAAATTTCTTTTTGCATTTTTCTTTCATTGGATAATGGACTATTGATTTGCAGGACATCAAAAAAATCTACAATTGTGTCATATTCCCTTCTAGGAAATCTCCTTTCTTGGGCTTGATCCACTTCATATGAAAAACTCTGATTTTCACATTCCTTATTAGGAACTTCACCCATAATTTTCATATTATCAACTTCATCAATTTCAGGTGCAAGATCTTCATCATCTTCCTTGCTTTGTGATTCATATTTTATTCTCCATACTTTTGTGGGTCTTGTTTTATGAGGCCTTGTCATATAACAATCTCGTGCAATGTTTCCATAGTTATAACAATTCTAACATTTAATATTGGAGTTAGTCATACCTCTATTTTTAATTAGAACATTTCTTCCATAGGTTCCACAATTTGTTGCTTTAGACCGAAATTGTGACAATAGTGGAAATTTCCAAAGAATATACCTTGATACTTGGGATTTCTTAGTCTTGTTTGTGGAGTAGTCCTTCTTATTCCTTTGTTTCCATCTCTTATTTGAACATAATATTTTTTACTACCATTTTCTTTATTGACTTTTCTCAACTTGGGTGCAATACTTTGAGGCCTTCCATCAATCTTCTTTTCTAATGATGTGAAATCTTCTTCTTCAACAATATGCTCCTTTTTATATCCAATTCTTGTCTTATCAATTGGGGACCCTTGGGATTTAAGAACTTTATTAAAATTTCTTGATCTCTTTTCAAACTTCATGTTATTGTTGACTATATTTTCCAACTCCCCTTTTAGAGAGGCAATCTCAAGTTCCCGTTCTTGGCAAATTTCTTCCTTATCCTTGAGTAGTCTTCTCAAACATTCTTCAATTTTTCTTACCTCATCTTCCTGAATCACAAAACTTTTTTCAAAATCCAAGAGTGAGATTAGTTGAGATGATTTCTCTTCTAATTCCTTTCTTATATAGGTAATTTCAAGATCTCTTTTTTGGTAGATTTCATCCTTCTTCTTCAATTGACTTGTTAGATCCCCTTCAATTCTTATTGATTCTTCCATTTGAATTTTTAGACCAGTAACGGTCCTTTCATCTTCTTCATGAGCATCATGTTTTTTTTCTTTTTCTTTTTGATTCTTCTAGTATCTCTTCTAGCAATGCATTCTTCTTCTTGAGATCCTTGATTTCATCAAAATATATCTTCAAAACAATATCTTATTTGATTTAATATTTTTTTTTTTATTGGTATCAACTTCTTCTTCACTTTGAAAATCTTCAATATTTCTATCATTCTCATTGGATGATATACTCTCATCTTTTTCATCTGATTCTTCACTTATTTTGATGACTTCTTCAACCATGTAAATATTTTTTAGCTTCTCCAAGAGCTCTTTGGCTGAAGTACACTTTCCAATTTTTCTTTTCATAGACTCAGATAATCCTTCAAGGATGGCATCCATTGTTATTTTATTGTTTCTTTTTAATTATTTATTCATTGCAGACTTCGATGGTCTTTTTGGAGGGGTGTAACCAGAAATTCCAAACATCATATCCCATTGTCCCCATAAATGCCTTCATTCTTATGCTCCATATTTGATAATCTATTTCATTGAATAGGGGTGCTATGTCAAGGCATAGGCCAAGTTGACAATCCATGAGTGTTTATGAAGATCTGCCTTCCAGTGATCAAATTTTTTCTAAAGGAACCTCGCTTTGATACCAATTGTTGAAATATTAGCTAATATTGAGAGGGGGGGGGTGAATCAATATTACTTCTTTTTCAATAATTTAATAAATTAAAATTATTAATCACAACAATTGATCAACAAGATGTATTGAAATATAAATGAATTAAAACAAAAATAAAAAGTACAAGTTACAATTGTGTGAGATACACCAATCTCTCTTATTTTGAACACCAAATCAAGGAGATACCAATCCCCTATTTTAGAGCACCAACTCTAGGAAGCACCAAATCCCCATTTTAGAGCACCAACTCTAGGAATCACCAACTCCCCTTTTTTAGAGCATCAACTCTAGGAAGAACCAAATCCATGTTTTTAGAGAACCAACTCTAAGAAGCTCCAACTCTAGGAATCACCAACTCCCTATTTTTAGAGCACCAACTCTCGGAAGCACCAACTCCCCATTTTTAGAGAACCAACTCCCTGTTATAAAATTCAATATGTAGAAGACACCAATCCTCCCTTGATCCTCCCTTCCACCCTTACTTTATGAATATCTTCAACATTCTTCCTTGGACTCTGTTTCTGTTTGATCTTCTAGATTAGACCGCAAAGACACTTTCCTTCTTACCATTTTTCTCTGTTTATATAGTCTCTCAAGAAGTTTATGATATTGAAACAATGTGTCTTTTTGTAAAAGAGAAAATGAACCAATGTGTCTTTTTAATAATAAAACATTGCACCTCTTCATTTAATTAACACAAATTCTGACTTTTTTGTTTATTAATTGATTTTAATTTAAAAAGGTGTCCAAATCAGACAATGCTTTTTGTACGAAGATTCTGGAGCGATGGAAACAAAATTTAAAATTCTACGACATGGGTTTTGTGCATAACATGCCCAATTAGCTGACAAGAGAGAGATTTCCCTAGAAAATATGCGAGGTGGATAGTACATGAGGTTATTTGAAGAAAATTTACTCATATTTACTATTGCGACTGCCTTCTAAACTTGCCAAGTGAAGCATCCACTTTAGCAGTAGAGATTTGGTCACAGATCTACATTCCCCCTTTATCAACAAGATAATCGAGTGGAATTGAAAATTATAAGAGAGGATTTTGTTGAGTTTTCACTATGGTTTAGATCAAGTATGAGGTTTAATTAATTTTATCATTAGCATGAACTAAACCATAAATATTGTAGCAATACATTAGCTAACTGCAGTAAACCAAGATAAGAAGAAGAATAACCATTCATAAGAAAACAAGAAGTATCATGGGAAACCCTTCTCAACAATGGAAGAAAACCCAACCAATCCTTTGCTATATTCTTCGAGAGAAAGACGTCCCACACCATCACCAAACATAGCACACAAGAGAGTGTTGTAATTCTCATAATTTTAGACCACAAATTCTGAAATCATGAGATGACACAATGATAAGTGTGTTTCCTCAATGAGGATTCACCTTTATTTATACAAGACTTATCCCATCAAATGACGTGTCTATTGGCACAAAAGGGCCGACCTCAATAAATCAGAATATAAATAATAATTAAAATATTAATTATCTTTTACATTAATTACCTTTCACTTTATGGTGGAGCCGACCTGTACCCTTTACATCACAATTAGGGTTACAGGTAAATCTTAATCTTAGACAATATAACAAGGGATATCACACACCCACTAGTGCTCAACCACTAGGGGCACGTCCACCTATGATCAACCACAGGGACGTTCCAAGTCAACAGATCTCTATCTCACTACGTCTCACAGGAGAATCATCTAGACACACACTCACCAGTGCTCTGCCACTAGGATCACGTCCACATGTGGTCAACCACAAGGGCATCTGACTCAATAGATATTTATATCACTGCATCTCACAGGAGAATCATCTGGACTACCACATAGTCTCAACTCTCCACACAGAGGATAACAATAAACCTTTCACATGGGATCCTTCACCCCTCACAGGGGTACAGATCGTTTCATCTCAAACGACACACACATATCATGGGCATATTCCCTTCTCAGGGGAACACAATGTTGCATATCTGTCTCAGAGAGAACGAAACACCCAGCTCATGGGAATATTCCCTACATAGGGGCACACAACGTTCCATATTTGTCTCATAGAGGAACTACACCCCCATCTCATGGGCACACCCAACTCATGAGATTCCTCACCCCACACAGGGGCACAAAACATTCCATCTATATCTTAGAGAGGAACAACACACCCATCTAATGGGCACACCCAACTCATGGGCTCTCTCACAGGCTGACTCACTCAGTCTGTGTCCTAGAGGATGTCTCACGGAGCTGTAATCATCAACACTCCCTCTCATCTAGTGAGGCATTCTCCACCAGGCCAAGTCTCTCACGGAAGTACTTGAACTTGATCTTGGCTGTAGTCATCAACACTCCCTCTCAGCTAGGGAGGTATTCTCCATCAGGCCAAGTCTCTCACGAAATTACTCGAACTTCATCTTGGAAATAATCATCAACACTCCCTCTCAGCTAGGGAGGTATTCTCCACTAGGACAAGTCTCTCACAAAAGTACTTGAACTTCGTCTTGGAAAGTGGTTTGGTGAAGATATCTAAAATATTCTCATGTGTAGGAAGGTACTGCACGTGTACTGCTTTCCTCTGCACCATGTCTCTGATATAATAATATGTTATCTCAATGTGTTTTGATCTATCATGAAACACAGGGTTCTCAGAGAGTTTCACACAGCTCTGGTTATCACAATGAATAATGGTAGGTTCCATCTCATGATCAAATAAATATGTTAGAATTTTGTGAAGCCATACTATTTCGCAGACTGCCATACTCAACACTATATACTATTCTTATGCGGTACTCAAGACCACAAAGCTCTGTTTCCTGCTACACCAGGAAACCATGGTAGACCCCAAGGTAAAATAACAACCGGTTGTTCTCTTCTGGTCCACTATGCTCCTTGCCCAATCTGCATTGACATATCCCTGTAAACTCAAGTTTACACTAGAGGCATATCTTAGGCCATATCCAACTGTGCCTCATAGGTATCTCAATACATGTTTCGCTGCTATCCAGTGAGTCTATCTCGACTGACTCATGAACTGACTAAGTACATTCACTGCATAGCATATATCATGTCTGGTGTTAACCATATACATTGGTGATCCTCTCAGCTGTGGATCTTTCTCGCTTGAATCAGTGGGATCATCATATATTTTCTTCAACTCCATGACCATCGGTGTAGGCATGGATTTGCACTATGTCATACCGAACTTATTCAATATCGTCGCTGTATATTTTCCTTGACTCAGGAAGATATCATTAGTTGTCTGCCATACTTATATTCCCAAGAAGTAGCACATCATACCCAGATCCTTCATCTTGAAGTCAGAAGTCAATGCTCTCTTGCATTCAACAATAAGTCTTTCTGAACCGGTGAGGAATGAATCATCCACATACCGGACCAAGACCAGACACTCGTCACCAACAATATGATAACATAGGTTTGGATTAACAACACTCTTGTTGAAGCCCAAACTCATCAAGAAT
Source organism: Picea engelmannii (assembly GCA_009831015.1). Lineage (NCBI taxonomy): Eukaryota > Viridiplantae > Streptophyta > Pinopsida > Pinales > Pinaceae > Picea > Picea engelmannii. Next base: position 358,486 of record ML778405.1, read on the forward strand.
CCATCCATATTCTCGTACCAAGCACAAGGTTCTTGCTTTAGTCCATACAAGGCTTTCTTCAACCTATACAAATGATATTTCTCATTGTTTATTACAAATTCCTCTGGCTGCTCGATATAAACTTCTTTCTCAATCTCACCATTGAGAAATGTTGTCTTTACATCCATCTTATGTAGTTTCCAACTCATGGATGATAGTATGGATGGAAGTGTATCGAGATACTAGATCAAATGTCTCATCATAGACAACTCCCTCTATTTGTGAGAATCCTCTGGCTACAAATCTCGCTTTGTATTTCTCGACACTTCCATCAACTGCATTCTTAATCTTATAGATCCACTTGGAAGTCACTACATAATTCCCTTTTGGTATCGAAACAATATCCCATACATCATTCTTCAAGATATACTGATATTCTTTTGTCATGGCATCTTTCCATACCTGCTCACCTATAGCTTCTCCATGACAAGAAGGCTCAACATCAATGATGTAGCTCATGGCTAAAAGGTAACTCAAAAATATCTTTGGTCTCTTTCTTTCTTGGGATGTGCCTTGAGTGGTTGCATGCCCCTCTAACCCTTGCAGAGTTTGTCGAGCCCAGACATGTCTTTTATTCCCTACTACAATATCTCTAGGGATATCAACTGGAGCAGTTGGATCAACTGGAATAATGGTTGTCTCCCTATGAACTACTTGAAGGGGAGAAGGTAATATATCTTCCTTCTTCTCAATTAGTTTGACTCCCTCTAAGTCAAGTAACTCCCTCTGAAGTCTGAAGGATAAACATCTTCCTTTGTTGTTAACCTTCCTGGAACAAGAAAACAAATAGAAGGAAACAAGACAAGAATATCTCCCAGAGGAGATTCATGAGTACATATCTAGAATCAAAACAATTTAAGGATTGTTGTCACAACTACAACACCTAATTTCAATGTAGAAACCTTAGAAATGTAGGTTAAAGGAATGATAATTAAAAAAATCAAACCTGGAATATTCACTTCTAGTGTGTTGTTACTCTGAGTGTACTAAGATCCCTCTGGATCCATGATTTCAGCAAGGGTTCATTCCTCCATAGAATAGAAGGAAAATTTTGTTGTTGTAGCTTCCCTTGGCCACCTCCACATTCTTTTGTCCAAGTTTGAGATCTGCCTTGAATGAAGATTCATAACAAGTTGTAGATGAGCCTCTGAACAACACGAAAACACCCTCAGATATGCACTTGGTTTAGTCTAAGAAAAGGCCTTAAAATTGCCCTTATATCTGTCTCAATTTTCCTCTTAACCCACTCAGATATGCACCTCATATATTTCAACAATTTGGCCTTGTGACGGTCAAACGATGGCCTCATAACAGGTCTTGTATTTTCAATAACAATCACTCAAACTTCTTTCCAAACACTGCTTCAACAAGACAACCTTTGACTATTATTACAGACTTTCCAAAACTTGGTTTATGCTGACATGAATTTGTTAATAAGGAGCCCTCATATCCAACCCTAGGTTTCCTTCACTCTTCCATAAAGGATTTGTCCTTCATTGTCTCAGATCTATACAAGGGAATGGACTAAAATTCATACAGAAGATAGCCTCAGTTCTTCCCTCAGATATAAGCCTCTTAGTTGTCGCCATAGAAGGTTAATCTTTCAGCCATAGAACAGATTTAAATATGACTCAAAAGGCATAAGTGGAAGTCGAACTGAATATCTATGCTTTATATTTTATTCATAAAAAATGTTATCTGCACCAAGCATGATCACCAATCCATTTTATTTCATTGTATATGCTCGTGCCTTGGGGATGGAATCAAACTATTCCTCTGCCTCTTGTTTCCAGGAAATATTTTGAAAGGTCATGCAATATTGCAGACACCATGTGCTTCATTCCCCTTATAATGTTAACAATATATGGGATTCAGAGTTCCTTCAAACTCTTGGTTGATCATGAAACGTTTTTGAAACTTGTACTAGCAGCCCACTACCTGTGTATAAAGAATCCTCTAGAATTGACATGTCAAGCTATCATTGTCATGAAAATAGGTAAAATCTGCGAACAGATTCATCATTTTCTTATTTCTTTTCTTGGAATGCCCTCTCCTTACTCCATCCGCAGGTGTAGGACAATCTTCAATCCTCCTATGACCTTTATTTGTTGTGGGGTCTGACCTCTTTCCTTTGCAACATAAGGAAGGTTTTAGTAGCCTTAAAAACTCCACAAATACCTTCTTTTGACTGTGCAGTAGTCATCTTCAGGACCCACTCTAATTGCATGTTGAGTTTTCACTATGGTTTAGCTCAAGCATGAGGTTTAATTAATTTTATCATTAGCATGAACTGAACCATAACTAATGCAACAATACATTAGCTAAATGCAGTAAACCAAGATCACAAGAAGAATAACCATGCACAAGAACACCAGAACTATCATGGGAAACCATTCTGAACAAGGGAAGAAAACCCAACCAATCCTTTGTTATATTCTTCAAGAGAAAGACCTCCCACACCATCACCAAACCTAACACACAAGAGGGTGTTGTAATTCTCATAATTTCAGACCACAACTTCTAAAATCATGAGATGACACAATGATAAGTGTGTTTCCTAAATGGGGATTCACCTTTATTTATACAAGAATTATCACATCAAATGATGTGTCTATTGGCACAAAAGGGACGACCCCAATAACTCAGAATATAATTAATAATTACAATATTAATTATCTTTTATATTAATTATCTTTCACTTTATAGTGGGGCCGACCTGTACCCTTTACATCACAATTAGGGTTACAGGTAACTCTTACTCTTATTCAATATAACAAGGGATCTCACACACCCAGTAGTGCTCAGGCACTAGGGGAACGCCCACCTATGCTCAACCACATGGAAATCCAAGTCAACATATCTCTATCTCACTGCGTCTCACAGGAGAATCATCTGGACACACACTCACTAGTGCTCCGCCACTAGGATCACATCCATATGTTCTCAGCCATAGGGACATCCTACTCAACAGATCTCTATCGCATTGCGTCTCACATGAGAACCATCTGGAGTACCACATCGTCTCAACTCTCTACACATAGGAGAACAGTAAACCCATCACATGGGCTCCTTCACCCCTCACAAGGGTACACATCATTTCATCTCAAACGACACACCCATATCATGGGCATCTTCCCTTCTCAAGGGCACACAACATTGCATCTACGTCTCAGAGAGAACGACACAACCAACTTATGGGCATATTCCCTACACAGGGGCACACAACCTTCCATCTTCGTCTCAGAGAGGAACTACACACCCATCTCATGGGCACACCCAACTCTTGGGATTCCTCATTCCACACAGGGGCACACAACGTTCCATCTCCATCTCAGAGAGGAACAACACACCCATCTCATGGTAACACCCAACTCATGGGCTCTCTCACATGCCAACTCACTCAGTCTATGTCATGGAGGATGTCTCGCACAACTGTAATCATCAAAATATTTTAAATGACATATTTTCTTCCACATCTGTGTTGAATCAGGTCAAATTTTCACATCCAATCCTATAGTGTGGAGTTGCAACACTTATCCTATAGCGTGGATTTTCAACACTTAATCTTGTAGCATGATCTGAAAATTTCTGAGACTTTGATCTAGTGATCTAACAATCACAGTGAGAAATCTAATGATTTTTCTCACACCTTCTTGGAGGAAATTCTCATAAAATATCTTATATGCCTTGAGAGATGATATTTTGGCCTTGCTTTCATTCACTTTGAGAATGGATGACAATGATCTATAACTTTTATAACAATATTTTTCAAAGACTAAGTAATGAAGGATCTGCGAAGCATCCCCCTTGCTGATATTTTTATATAAGATCCTTGACACCCATTGTATTCTATTGAGGCACCATATTTGACCCTTTCTTATTGTATTTAGAGCATAATAACTTATTTTTTAGGTTCCATTGTAAAGGGTTTTCAATGATATCTATATGGAGTGAACAAGCCCTTCACTTTTGTTCAATTGCTTCTTCTATAAATGGATGCCAGTAACATAATTCAACATAACCTTTTGTTAATATATTGATATGAATACATTAACCTTAATCAAGTTAATCAAGTTCTTGGTGAGCTTATTGATCCTCTTTCCATCAATTCCAATATCATAACACCATATCCAACATTGACCATATTGGCCCTCTTTGAAATCAATGCCAAACCAATAACACTAGGCCCAACACAATATATTGTATGATTCATACTTTGTGTACTTGGATGCATTTTGAAACATCATTCTTGATGAGCCTTGTCAACATAACTCCCAAAAATTTGTAGACTAGTGCCTTGAAAAGATTCATTGAGTGTTTCATGATTTGGCTTAGATGTACCTACTCATTTGACAATTGAAAATTCCAATTCCAAAAGAAACAGAAACATCATGATGCAAAAACCCCCAGCGAGATCAAGATGAAAGCAACCAAACTAGTGAACTCCATGAACAAACCCAAATAAGACCATATCAAGAGAATACCAAATGAAAACCATTTAGTCAGTCCAAGTCAAGATATTACATCTAATTATTCAAAGAGTAGAGTAATAGAATGGTCAATCATATCAAGAACGTTAAATACAATTCAAGACAACTTCAAAAGATACCTTCAAACTTCAACAAGCATTAAAAAATTGTAATTCAAGATACCAAAGCCAATATAGAAAGACTCATGATTTGAAAAGTACTATGTAGGTCTTCTAAGATCTAGTTTTCTAAAGATTGATTCTTTACAATGACATTGTTTTGAGGAAACCTTACCCTTATACTGGACAATGCATGATGATAAAGAGATGAATTTCATCGATTTGAAATCAAAGGACCAAGGAAGAGATATCTATTTTGTCACCCAAGCTGATAGGAAGAATATTTGTCCTTAAAATTCAAACTTAGGAGCTTGTGGTGCAATAGAAATCATTAAAGTGTTTGTGTGTATGTGCTTTGTAACCCTCATTGTTTCCAAGATGCCCATAAATAGTCAAAGGAAAACTAAAACTTGATGTTCTATTACTAGAGGTACATTCTAGAGATGAAATACATTATTTCTTTTCCCCATAAATGAAAACAACTTTTAATATTGGGAAATGAGTATACGTTTTGAAATTATTAGGCATATAATTTTCATATAGAAGAAAAAATTTCAATGATTATACTCAATATACACCATTATGATAGATTTAAGGTACGGTGATCACAATCTGCTATAGGATTTTGAATTTCTTTTGAACAAATCGATGATATACCTTTTACATCCTTGAAATTAGCTCCATCATGAAAGGTTTAATCCTATAGAAAAGAATACATGCTGAGAATGTTTGAAAACACATTTTATCTCACCAATATTTGTTTCGAGAACCAAGAGAATGGACCTAAGATACCATCACATTGATCTGTTTTTCCGGAATATTTTGCGGGAAACATAGACATCGAAAGATTGGTCAATAAGGATTGCACAACCATTGCATATTATGAACAACAAGGCCATGAACAGATGATATGATTCCTTCCCAGGGCCTTAGCGACATTTCTCCAATGCAATCATCGAAGGAACTCCAATCCATACATTGGAAATATTTTCAATCAATGATTCCTCCAACTAGATCTCCACCTTACCAAAAAGTATTCTACAACAAATGATTTTTTAGTAGCTCGGGATTGTAATTTGTCTAGTTGTCAACGTTAGAGTGAATTCTTTTGGAGTAGAAAAATATTTTAGTTGAGCATTCTCAAAGGAGTATGAACATGGTTTCCTCGTGAAGATGAATGAAAACCAAAGTTAAGCCAAGCTCAATTGAACAACAAATGAAAGGAATTAAGTGAAAAGAATAAATCTTTCATGGAGAAAGAAACTAAGACTAAATCAAGCCATCTTGAACTGCAAACTCAACTAATAAGTGCTGGTAGATTTTATTGAAGAAACCAAGAAAATCCAAAATCTATTCTACACAAACGGAAAAGGAAGCAAACATATAAACTACGCAAGAAGACAAGGAAGCAAAATAACTATGCTACTCCTATTCCTACTCTATCCTACACTGGTTGTAAAAGGACTATGTGAAAGCATAATTCCAATGTAGCCATTCAAGAAACTCCAAACCTGCAACCACATGTTCATCAAAAGTCACTAGCATAAATTGGAGTAGTGAGAGAACACATATATGAAGAATTGAATCAAGTAATCTCTATACAACATGTGAAATTAGGCAACATTATTACTTATGGGAAATGTAGACATGTAGGATTCCTCAAACCAAGCTTCAATTCCATCAAACAATTTACATTGATCGTCATAGTGTTGTCATTTTACTTATACATCTAGCAATTATAATTCTTCTTTATTTTATTTTTTGACAGAAACGGTTAATGGAGATTTGTATTAAAAACAATGGACATGCCACTGGGTTTGATACATCGATAAAACTTTGCTTGAAAACTGGAAACTACTGCCTGAAGATTCTAACTCGTTACTAAATTATAGAAATAAACTGTTTCAGCGAGCCTGAACGGCTCCGCGTTATTACATCATTCTTGCTTGGATTTTTTTTTTCTTTTTTGACACTGTTTGCCATTCAATACTTTGGTCCGTAGATTGACTTTCCAACGGGTCCTGAGGGTCTTCCTCGTCGGCTAGATCTGCCCAGCGTGAGGTCTGGGGTTCTGGCCGGGTGGGCGACTTGGGAGTGGCTTCTGTCGGAGCTTCCCCTTTAGCAGGGGGCTTGGTTTCGGCCTCAAATTCTGCTTCTTCTGCTGCTTCCTGGGCCTTGCTTTCAATGCGCGGTTCTGATGGTGCCCCCGTCCACCAGGTTGGTCTTTGGTTTTTGGACGRCCTTTTTTTCCCGAGTTGTTTTCCACAACTATGGGCTAAGTGCCCCGTTTCAAAGCAGTTCCTACACCTGAAGCTGAGATTCTCATAGTCGAGGATTTGGGTCCTGGAAAAGTCCTTGCCTTGAAGAATTATTTCAGCTGGGAAACCTTTGGAGAAATCCATTTCAACACAAATTCAAGCGAAGGTGGAGCAGGCTGGCTTTGAGTCTGGACTTCTGCAGAGGAACTTGTCGAGGCCATTACCAATCGCCTTATGATACTCATCCCCCTAGAAATGCAGGGGCAAGTATGGAAGTCTCACCCAGACTGGAGCTGAAGAGATATAGCTTGTGGATGGATCAAAGATAGGGGTCCATGGTTGCATGGACAGGCCTGCTCTGCCCCAAAACCATGGCCCGATGTTAAACACTTTGTCTTTGTCGCTTGTAGATTCGAAAACTGCTATAAAAAACCCCTTTGCACAAGGGCAGGTGATGACTTCTCCCTCTAAAAGAGGGTACCATTCGGAAGAGATCCATGCGAGTAGATCCGACAAACTAGGCCAATAACCGTTAAACCTGCATACTAGTGCGTGCTTGCTGTAATGGCAAGCATGAGTTAGGGCTTCCTTTTCCATTTGAACAGAGACTGCAGGGGCTTCTAGAACTGCTGCATGCAACCCAGTTGGTCGACCTTGATGAGAGGCAGCCTCAGGGCCCGTTGCATGCATACCAGAGGGAAATCTTGGGCGAGAGGCCACCTATTTAAAGGAGGGGGCCAGAACTAATGAGGTCTCGTTTGCCGGAGCACCAGGGGCCGTGCTTGCATTAGAGGGAAGCCTGGAAGAGAGAGACGCGACCAAGGAAGGGAGGCCAGCATCCACCGCCGCAGCCGCACCAGGAGGGGCGTCTCTGTGCTTTGATGATTTGATCAGCGCGAACGAAGCTCCTGGGGGAGCGCAACCGTGAAGGGGAGTCGCGATTGGAGGTGCCGCCACCGCAGCAACAACAGGAGGGCCACCTTTCTTCTGAGAAAAAGGCGAGGGAGCCACCATGGAGCTACAGAGCTTGTTGTAGCTTTGATGGAGGGAGGAGGGGCCGGGAGGGCCACAGGGCCAGCGGCCTGTGGGAGGTACAGGAGCGCAGGAGCGCGTGACCTAATCGTTCACAATTTCAACAACAACAACTTATTTTCCCTTCCAATTCTCTTCTTTATTATTACTATCATTTAGCACATTAGTTTCATATACAATATCACTGAAAGAGAGACAATCACAAAAATAAGAGAGACACAAAGATTATCTTGGGAAACCCTCTAGGGGGAGAAAACCCAACAAACTTCCTCAATATAGATTAGCCAACCAAGAACAATGCTTCTCTCCAAGAGAGAACTAACAAGGCAAAAGATCCTCCTCTACTCCTTCACTAGGAAAGAGTAGCATACCACTTAACCAAGAGATATCAAGAGATAGACCAAGACCCCTCCTTGATGTCACACCTAGCTGCAATAGCTTCTCCTCCAAGACTTGCACACTTTTCCTCTTGTTGCAAAGAGTATAAGTGAATTAGACAAGTGAGGTGCTAACCTCCTTTATAAATAGTAGTTTGGCCTCCTTAAATTAGGTCAGGTCCAACCTGTCAATTTTCCCTCTTAAATTACATTTAATTGTCAAGGCACAATAGAGACGACCTTTACAAAGGCACAATAGGGTTGTCTTAATGATTATAATATAATAACATTCTTTAGGGTTTGTCTTGGTCAAATATAATAAGGATATCTTCCGAAGCTACTCAATATTCAACACTCCCTCTTAGCAAGGAAGGTATTCTTCTTGCCATGGTCATCATCACTGTTGTTGTGCTTATGCATACTTCATCATTATTTTGTTGTCAATCATAGATCTATATACCACAGGAAGTTCTGCACTTTCACTGGAATAACATACCAACCTAGATTGGGGTAGCATAACAACCTACATTGGGGTTACCAAACTGCGTTGGGTAGTGTACCAACCTATGTTGGGGTTACCAACCTACGTTGGGGTAGCATACCAACCTACGTTGGGGTTACCAATCTATGCTAGGTAGCATACCAACCTGCGTTGGGGTAGCGTACTAGCCTATGTTGGGGTTACCATTTAGCATTGGGGTAGCGTACCAACCTATGTTGGAGTTACTAACCTGCGTTAGGGTAACATAACAACCTGCATTGGGGTTACCAACCTACGTTGGGGTAGCTTATTACTTCCCTCTACTGGGGATTGCATCATTTCCCTCTACTAGGGATCACATCACCTCCATCTACTAGGTATCTCATCACCTCCCTCTACTAGGGATCTCTTCACCCCCCTCTACTGGGGATCACATCATTTCCCTCTACTGGGGATCTCGTCACTTCCCTCTACTAGGGATCACATCATTTCCCTCTAGTGGGGATCTCATCACTTCCCCCTAGTGAGGAAAACATCACTTCCCAATACTATGGAAGTATTTCTGGATCACTCCAAGATTGTCTCTGAAATACTCGAACTTAACTCTGGACAGGGGCATGGTGAACACATATTCTACCTATTCGTCGGTGGAAATATAATGGATTCTTACTGCTCCCTTCTATACCGTGTCCTGGATATAATGGTACTTGATATCGATATGCTTGGACTTGTCATGACACACTAGGTTCACTGAAAAATTTATGCAACTCTGGTTGTCATAAAAGATACATGTTTCCTCCAACTCGAGATCAAACAATTCTGCAATCAACTTCCAAAGCCACGTTTTTTCACCACAAGATGACCATGATGCCACATAATATGCCTCTCTGGAACTAAGTTCCATATAGGTATTCTTCTCATTGTTTCACGAGATCACAATTGATCCCATACTAAAGCAATATTTGAATGTTATTTTTCGGTCTGTCACACTACCTGCCCAATATGAATTTGCAATCTTATCTCACACTTTGAGATATATCTAGGTCCATAATCGATCGTACCCTTTAATTACTTCATCACATGTTTTCCCATATTCACGTGAACATGGATTTTACCACAAAACATATATTTGTCCTCGTGTTCTTCAAATATATCAATGAACCAATTTTTTACATCACATTGTACCAAAATGGTACACTTGCTCAGATGCAAATCAATCTGCACAGTCATGTGCTATCTCTATGTGCTTTCTGCAAAGCACTATCTGTCTCACTTCTTGAGAGTATGTCCTCTACTCTCTCTGCAACTGTTCCTTCTGGAACTAGGACTCTGCATTTGTAGCTGCTCTTTTTGAAGCTGAGAATGACTACTCCATTCTCACTGTAGTTGTTGAACTCTGAGAGTAGCTCCTCTATTCTAGCATGACAATAGCTTCATATGAAAATGAGAGTGGATCAATACTTGATATTGAGGGTAACTTATCCTCTTTCTCTGTAGGTAGCTCAATATTCTATTGTATTCATGTCTCCATGGCTCGACTTGTGTACTGCACCAACTAGCACTGGAGATAACCCACTCTCAAATACATGGATTTCCATACCTTCTCCCTCTGAATCTCATACTGTGTCGACTTCTTTTAATGAATCTATATATACTTCTTCTAATTATGGGAGAAAGTGTCTTTTCATAGTCTTCTCCCTCCTGCTGGAAGAAATCGTTGGACACAAATAAGGATTTGTACATCTTTATATTGTTATCTGCAACATGCTTGATCTGCTAGATCAATCTTGGAAGTCATCACTGACTTCCCTTCTAGTCTCAAGGAAAAATCTATATCCCAGTCCTTCTGATTGGCTTCCTCCTCTGTCACTGAAACAAGGGAATCTTCCCGAGATATTTCACATCTCCTAGAAGTCTCTAAGACTACAGTCTAGTATTCTCAACTCATGGCATTTGTTTGTCAGTCATGGAAGACGTCTTTTTTTATCCATCTGATCCTCTATGATATTAGGCTCACTTTGAGTCTCCATGTTCCCTCTGAAGCTTGACTCCCTCTGAGTCTATATAATCTTCGGAGCCATCTTCTCCCTCTAATATGGCTCATCAATGATATATGGTTTTTCATCTTGCAAAGTGTCATGGGACCATGCTGGTCTCTTCTTGGTTACTGCAATGATTATGGGTAGGCCCTTCTAGCTCTACTAACTCTTCGTTATGATCTAAAGAGTGATCAAATTCACTAGAGGGATTTGTTTTGTCATCTTTGGAGCCTTATTCTCCTCATGATCTATCTTCATATGAGATGTTGTGTATCTAGAAAAAGTAGCTTCTTCTTATTCTTCTTTAGTACATGGATGTATACAGTTATGTATACAACTTGGATAGTTTTCTCCTTGTATCATCTAATATGTTGCCTCCTGCAACCATCACTATAGCTCCCTCAAGGTTATAACCTGTGACCTGCCCAGAACAAGAACAAAAAAGGAGAAACATTAGACAAGAATAATACTCTTTATAATAATAATAAAAATAATAGAGAGAACAATCATCACAATATCTCCTTCGGAGCTATCACTTGTGACCTTCCTGAAACAAGGGTCAAAAGTAAGAAATGAGAGCAACACTCTTCTAGTGTTGTGATCAATCATTCCTCCATGGTAACCTGGAAACAAAACAAGAAGTTTCTCCTAGAGGAAATGTTATTTATATCTAGTAAATGATTACAATAAGAATTTATCTCAATAATGCTCACATACTACCAAGTATTCAATAATAAAAATTTTCAAGATTGCTATCACAACTATAGTGTTTACTTGTAATGTGGCAGTTATCAAACTTGATATGTGCAAATTTGAATCTTATCAACTTAATAAATCAAACCTGGAACCTGTAGTCTTGTCCTCAAGAATGAGTTTTGTTTCTTTTCTTTCGAGTCTCCTTTGCTGAAGATGACAAGTATTTTCTTCAACTTGTCTTCTATACTAAGATAATATGCTTTCTTGACAGAAATCTGACTTAGAGAATAAACTCTATAATCTCAACTTTAATCAATCTAATACTTTGAATTTAATTTTGACCAATGGTTAGTATGATAGTCATAACTTCAACAGATCAAAATACAACCTATATGTTCATAACATCACAATAATGACATAACAAATAAAGGCATATCAAATTAATCAAACTTGGGGTGCATTGTTCCTTTGAATGTGCTAGATATGATATCCTTCTGGATCTACGATTGTTGTTTAGAAAAAATATCCTTTCTCCTGCAAATACCCTTTAGAATAATGATACAGTTTAAACATATGTAAGTACATACCTCTGACAGTACCAATAGATAGTGGCACCATATGGAAGTAGCAACAAGCAATAACAAACCTTTAGAACTTCAAAAGTGTTGCAACTTGTACTCTAACGGTAGCTGGAGATTTTCTAGGGTAAGGCACACTAGGAAAATAACAATTAGTCCCAACACTTCACAAAAACTTTCACTGTAGCTGGTACTACAACTGGTGTTGGCACTACAACTGGTATTGCAACTGGAATGAAGAAACTGGCATTGCAACTGTAACTGATATTGCAACTGGAATTGATACTGCAACTGGTACTACAACTAGTATTGCAACTTAGGGTTTTATGAGGAAATCCTAATTTCTCAAACTTTAAATTTTGGAATTCTAATCCAGGGAAGTGATGTGCCTTACTTGGGCAAGTTACTAGGTGATATTAGTTTCACCAACATCCTCCAACAAAGGTAAAAATTCTACTCTTAGGGTTTATGTAGAAACCCTAATTCTATAGTAGCTAGAACATTGAAAACTAAATTTTGGAGATGGCTAGACACTTCTTTATAAACTGTGAGTTGGTCTCTTTCAGGATTTCTTTGATACCATGTTGTTATTTTACTTATACAACTAGCAATTACAATTATTCTTTATTATTACAATCATTTAGCACATTAGCTGCATATATAAGATCATTGAAAGAGAAACAATCACAAAAACAAGAGAGACACACATATTATCCTGGGAAACCCTCTAGGGAAAGAAAACCCAACAAACTTTCTCAATATATATTAGCCAACCAAGAACAATGCTTCTCTCTAAAAGAGAACTAACAAGGCATAAGATATTCCTCTACTCCTTCACTAGGAAAGAGTAGCATACCTCTTAACCAAGAGATATCAAGAGATAAACCAAGACCCCTCATTGATGTCACACCTAGCTGCAATAGCTTCTCCTCCAAGACTTGCACACTTTTCCTCTTGTTGTAGATATTATAAGTGAATTATACAAGTGAGGTGCTAGGCTCCCTTATAAATAGTAGCATGGCCTCCTTAAATTAGGTCTGGGTTGACCTATCAATTTTCCCTCTTAAATTACATTTTTGTCAAGGAACAATAGGTCCGACTTTTACAAAGGCACAATAGGGTAGTCTTAATGAATATAATATAATAACATTCTTTAGGGTTTGCCTTGGTCAAATAAAATAAGGATATATTTCGAAGCTACTCAATATTCAACACATAGGATTGTTGGAAGGAAATGTAAAGTGAGTGGCATACCTGAGGAGACCCATAAATGAAATTTGCATTAATGTACCTTTTGGGGGAGTCTCAGTATTGATGGTATCATTCATTCCAGATGTCAAAGCAAGACAATGACAACCTGACATAACCGTTAGTCAAAACTGAAGTGCCTCGTTATCCAGGAAAGTCCCCCTAAGTCCACATTTTACATAACCCGTATGATGAGAGGAGATATGATATCCGTTATTTTGAGGGAAACTTTGAGAAAAATATGACTCCAAGATTTCTCCTATAATATCATCAAAATCATGTGAGGAGTGTTGGATTATTGAGATAGAATCCAAGGACGAGTGATGCATTTTCCCTTGAAGAATGGCATGTGATTCTTGAGTTGATTTAGGGGGCAATATTTCTTGGATCAACTCAATGTTTCATGTTCTTGTATGGTTATGGGATGGTCATTTGATGTGATTTCTTCATGGGGATATGAAAACCTTTTGTTGTGTTATGCACACCTTATATTTTCTATCATGAAATCTGCGTATTGAGATCACAAATTTCAGATTGCACGAGATCAATGAATGATATATTATGGTTCACATTCAATTGTGTAACAAAAAATTAGTCATTGAGAACATGATTATCATCATCAAATTTAGATTCAAAATTTTCCATAAATTTAAATTGCAAAGGACTTTGAACTTTGTACATCCCAGATGGACCGTCATTAAGGATGAGTCTTTGATCAATAAAAGCTCGATGATCTTCTTGTTCTTGTTTATAATTTAGTGTTTCATTGTAAGAAAACTGTGAAGATCCTATTGAATGATAGACTGGTGAATTTTCACGTGAGAGATCATTATCAAACAGATCTGTATAAAGAGAAAAGAGATTTGTGGATTCTGAAAATGAGAGGATTTCCTCAATGAGGGATTCGTCATGGACCGAACTATATTCATGTTTTTTCTGAAGGGGATATGTTGGATGGTTCCTACTATGGGTCTAAGGGGTTTAATATTTTTGGTAAATATTCCCTCATAGTTGTGATAGAGTAGAGATCATGTATGCACCATCATTCATCTCCAGATCATGATTTTCTGTGAAGGATATAGTCGTTACTTTTACCAATGCTAACTTATCATTCAAATCTAGAGCAACTTGGTGAATTGATTCTTTATTCAATATGGATTTGACATCATCTATTGAAAAATTTTCCTCGGATGGTTCTACGAAATCATATTGCAGAGTATTAGATGTATGAGGATATGATTGAATGGTTTGTAGGTTTGAAAGTATTCCTTTGGGATAAGAGGTGACTGAATATTCTTCGTGTAGATCTAAATCTTGTGAATGAGAGATAATTTGATTATTTAGATCGTATTCTTCATAAATAGAGACAATATATGAAAAAAATTCAAATATTTCTTGGTCTGAGGGTTTGTTTCTTTCAGGAAATCTATAATAAATCTGCATGAATCTTTGAAAGAAATCATCCACAAATTCATTTCCAATCCTATGGATTTATTGAAGTTCATTAAAGAGTTCATCAAAAACATAATCTACATGAGCAATGATAAAGAATTGCATGAACTTTTTATAGCTATGTATCGATTTCACTAGTAATGTCCTAAACCAAGATTTAATCCACCCTTCAAATGTGAGGATAAACAATCAACATATTTCATTGTCCTGAAAAATATTAACATTTTTTCATGTGATGTTAAATTGACTGAGATGTGTGAATGCAAAGACATTCCCTTCACCATCAAATTTTGAGTTTGAAAAGAGATTAATTGTCTCAATTGAGATGCGCCTTGAGGAAATTTGAAGATTGAAAGCGTTATCCCATATAGAGATATAGAGAGGAGCAATGGGCTGGTTAAAAACAATTTAATGAAATGACTCCACATGTGCATGCTTGTCATCTGCCCCTCCTTCTAGAACCAATTTTGTTAATGCGGGGGAAATTCCATTTATCAACAACAAGGGTTACCCCTGATAAGAATTACCAATTATACCTCTCACCATTTGGAATAGGGAACCCATCTGAATTGTATCTCGATAACCATTTATGGTTTGGGGTTTTAGCGGTCGCGGCTCAGTCCATCGATGAAGGTTTTTAATCTAAAGAATAAAATGAATCTAATATAAGATGCATACGTCCGAAAAAAAATAATGTAGCCAGAAAGAAAACATAGAACTAGCCACACTCATGCCAATGACCTGAGAAATAGTTCACACAGAGCATAAACAATACGAATAAATAACTGCAAAAACAAAATAGTCTAGCATTTAAACAATCATTTACATTCCTATGTCCACGAATTTAGACAAACATTCATTGAAGAAAAACAATAAGAATGTATCCACCATACATATTAATAGTCCACAATATGAAGTACATCCTTACACAACCAAAGAACTGAGAAAAATGCAAAGGAATATTCCATAATAAATCCAACATGACAATCAAGGTTCAAAGTTCTCCAGAAAATAGCTTGGCCAAATAGGTTTCTCCTCATTCAAAGTTTAGGTAATAGTACATGAAAGTTCAAAGAGCCAAAATCCATTTACTCAGACACAATCCCCATATTTATTGATATTCAAATTGACTCTTGGCCTTTCGCCTCCCCCCCATTACCTTTCATTCACAATTTTTTTTCCTTATCCTCTTTATAATGATGAGAGAACAAGGACATCATAAATGTGTGTATTATATGAAATTACATTTTGAATTTGTCTTTTAGTGTTGGTGGGCCATCATATATTTTGGCTATAGTGAGCCGCACCCATTGTGATGACTGGTTTGGACATTGGGGGATTCTTCTCCCTCTTAGTTTGATATTCGACCACCATGGGATTCAAAATTCTTCTTTAGATATTTCAGTATGATTCCCTTTTGTTGTTACTCTATTGTTTCCACAACTGTTGTTGTTGTTATTGTACCTTCATGGTTTTCTCCCCTCACATTTTTCCTATCCAGATTGATGAGTATGATATTCCTTTAGCATTGGTACTTGGCACCATTCAACACACAATAGATGAGTGACCATAGAATGATATTGAAATAAAATTTCAAAACCATGTATTCGAACCTATAGAATTGAAACATTAGCTAAGTGATATTTCAGATATGTTTCATTGAGTTCAGTTCTCGGTTCCTCTGCTCTTGGTTGAAGTACCATGTTCTCTGGGGATTTTACCAATGTGCTAGATATTAATCCTTAAAATGTGAATAATTGGTGAGGAATATCTGAAATCATATAATCATGAAGTTGTATATCTTATAAATACCTTTCCAATAGTACAAGGAACACACAAAATGGGTATCAGAGTCAAAAGTTACGAACAAAATACCAAAGAAAGTTTTGCAGGGTCTTGTCCCTGTATCAACAAGATGAGCACGAAATCTCCTATGTGTCGGAATTAAAAGCACAAACTCATGTGTTGGAAAGAAAATCACAAACTCGCCTATGGGTCGGTAAGAAAAACATGAAATCATGAACTCATGTGTCAACAAGATAAGCACGAACTCTCCTATGTATCGACACGATAAGCATGAACTCTCCTATGTATCGACATGATGAGCATGAAATATCCTATGTATCAACAATATGATCATGAAATATCCTATGTATCAACAATATGAGCACGAAATCTCCTATGAATGGTAAAGATGAGAACAAACACTACTATGTGTCGGCAAGAAAAGCACTAACTCATGCGTCGACAAGAAAAGCATGAATTCATGTGTCAGCAAGAAAAGCATGAACTCTTGTATCGACAATATAAGCACGAAATCCCCTATGTATCGAACTGATGAGAATTAAATCTCCTATGTGTTGGAAATAAAATCACAAATTCATATGTCGAAAAGAAAAACATGAACTCCCCTATGTAGGAAGACAAATATAAAAAATTCCTTTAACAGCAAGAAGCAATAATAACTTGAGTTCAAAAGTCCATAACTTTCTCATACAATGTATGATTGAGGCGTCATTTTTTTCAATGCAGAGATAACGCGGGTATTCTAGTGAGATAACTTACAACTTCATTCAATCATTTGAGTATATTCATGTTTAATGAAGGTCACAGTTAATGATGCTTGCTTGACAAGAAATCATTGGCGATCATTCAGGCACTTCTGGACTTCGGATTTTGATTCAATTAATGGGGTTGGAATCATAATCCCATAAAACATACATCTAGCTTGTTTCATGAGTGAAAAATCCACTTTGAATAGTACCCAAAATTGAAAGTAAAGACATTTTTTAAAGAAAGTTGTGACCTCGTTCTCGCTAATGATTTGCCTGAATTCAGTTGCATCAATTCCTACGACATATTTGTTATACATGATCTTAATCCATCCATTAGAAATAAATTAATATTTTGGTGCCTGAGAAATATTATCCCATGAAAACATTCAATTGACATTTGGAGCACTTGACATTGAGCATGCAACAAGAGTACCAAAAATTCTCTGAGATGCAATTCAGAGCCAACCTGTGTCTTATAGTGTTGGAGTTACTTCACACACACCTAGGATTTATTTTTCCTAAGGTTTTTCCTTGTTTATTAGTCATAATTAGTCATTATCTGGTCTCCTATATTTTAGGGGAGAATATTCCACCTAGAGAATATTCTCTTTCAGTTGACACTTCAGTTTGACTAGTTGAGATGAGTTTAGATGTTGCATTGGTTTTGTCACTATGCAACATTGGGATCATCACCATGATAATTAGACCTTTCCTTGGTATCATCACCAGACTGGCACATTACCCTTGATTCCCTGAGTTAACTCTTCACTACTCTCTGTTCAGTCAGTTAACTGAAGACTAGTTGACTAGTTAACTCAACTAGGTGGTAGTTCACTCTTGTAACTACCTAAGAGACTAGACTAGGTGGAAGTTCACTCCCATAACTGTTGGTGTGTGCCCAGATCACTCTAGACCACCACTATGGTGCATTGGTTCTCCTCCAGTGCGCACTCATTGAGTTATACAGAGTATATCATGTGTAAATTATTCATTATTCACAGCGGTTAATGAGAATTATTTCATTCTTTCTTTCCTTCTTCTTCTTTCTCCAATTCTCTCTGCAAATATGTGTATTATTGTTTAGCTAGATCTATTCTATGCAAGTTCAACACATTTACATATAGATGTTGCAATTAACCCAACCAACAATAATCAACACTTTCATGATAAAGGTTAGTCATGAAATCAAGAAGGCAAAAACCATGCACGCTGGCATGGTATGCATAATGAAATATGTTGGCGACACACATAGACTCAATCACAACTGCAACATGAAGTAGATTAGGCAAGATAGAAAATTATTCATTGGTTATCTAGTGAGACATGGAGTGTTTAATCATTGGAAATGATAGGAACATGACTAACAGGTGCAATGAGAAGACCTCAAGATGAAAGACCTCAAGATTTGAGCTAGAGGAGAATAAGAGAGACCTCAAGATGAAAGTGTGTCTTGTTGAAATAGTCTATGTTGGAGAGAAAAAGAATATCATTGTCGATATGCTTAGTTTCAATTAGGTGTTGAGATATTTCTGATGGCACATCGATGACAGAAGAGGGGAAAATTCCAATAAACATTGTGCATCAGAGGGAAATAAAGGAATCTTACTAATACATGATGTATTGGTGGAAGAAGGATGAAACTTGTCAATACACCATGTATCAACGAATATGAGTTGAACCTTGCCAATACCATGTATCTTCGAAGATGAGATGATCTACGCTAATGTATATTGGTGGTCGAAAGTGGATGAATCATCGATGTATCGACGTTCAAAAACTTATGGGTGCTGGTATATTGGCGCTCGTAAAATGATTAGTTTCGATACAAAACAAAGACTTATTGAGACTTTCTAAGTGTTGTACCATTCGTATGTATCAGTGAATAAAAGACTAAGTCTCTGATATGGATCGTATCAGCAGAGGAAGAAGGATGTTCGTTGATACAACCTATATCAGTGAGGGAAAGAAGATGCTTGTCGATACACAATGTATCGATGAAGGAAAGAGGAAGCTCATCGATATGTAGTGTATCAAAGAGCCAAAGTCTTCTTTAAAATCGTTGAAATGGTAAAGTATGGAGAGTGAGAAGAAAGAATCGTTCTTTTTCATTTGCATTAGAGAGTCTATGAGGATTTCCAGTAGAATCGTTTAGTAGGGGGTCCCAATTTCTTCTCTTAGTGAAAAAATAAAAGAATAAATTAGGGAGGTTGTTGTGCTGGAACAACATGAACTTTTAGTATCATCATAGATAGGCCCAAGAGTGTCAATATCCTAGTCTTCTAATATTTTTCTTGCGGAGGCATCTTCAACAGGATCCTTGTCTACACTGTCATGGATGAATCAGTAAAAATAAATCATGGCAGTATACCAAAAACAAAGGATTTACCGTTAGTATTGAAAAGTGAATGTAAAACAATACATCTAGTACTTATTGAGTCTACACATGCAAGACTTGAGAAGTGAGAGGCCTTGGATGTAATATGGTCACTTATTTGTGGGTTTTGAGGGTATCGATGAGGAAGAGATTTCTTCGCCGATATAGAATTGGATCGATGAAAACATTATCTTTTCGTCGATGCAAGGTTGTATCGGTGGGGACATTCCTTTTTCCACCGATGCAGTAGTTAAAGGAATAATAAACCTCATAACGATCCTTTCTTCTTCCATTCATTCCAAAACTAGAATTAATCCACTACTTTCTTGCCTATATTAAAATTGAGGCCTTGAACAGGAAGTGGGAGACAAATCATCCTGCAATGAATAGGTTGAACTTTGGGGTTCTCACATGTCAAGGTAAAAGGGAATAACATTGAGGGGGAGGTCATCCCTAAACATAGATGTGTATGGACAAGTGAGCTCTGAGGGTATGTGAATTAAAGCGGGGTCAAGGAGAGGCTAGGGTGACACAACTTGGTATTGCGATAGCTGGAGGAAAACTTATCACGAAGTGACGAGGGAAACCCTAGTTGGTTAGGTGCATAGATTTGAAGGGTTTGGAAGCATTGAAAGGAAAGGGAGGTGGCCTATACTGAAATAGTGGAATCCCTAGCTGGTTTCTTCTCTCTCCTTTCCTTTTTTTATATCCAACTTTAAGAGTAATGCACGAAGGAGGGGGAAGAGATATACTTACCAAAAATATGTAAGAAAAAAATGTGTCAGTGGTTGGAATCCTGCTTGTTGGTCGAGGGTTTTAACCTTTTTATCCATAAACAATACGACGGGAAAGAGCCAAATGGGGTTAAATATCCCCGTTGGACGTCTTGGGCATGAGAATCAAGAGAGAAAATGGAAAAAATTTGACCCTTTGTGCATCCAAGATATGGCTTCGAGTATTATATCGATGGTCAGCGAAATATCCAACCCCGATGTATCAATGTGGGACAAGATATTGGTCATGGTGTTTCGATGTTGAAAATGGGTTCAAGTGTCGAAGTATTAGCACCAACATGGAGATCTTGCTCTGATGCGTCGACAATGGATGAGAGATCAACTCCAACATTTTAGTGGGGGAAAGAAGATGGAGTGTTGAAAAAATTGAAGAAGGAAAAAAGATTGACACGAAAAATTAAAGTGTTGGCTCATATGTCCTATTGACAAAGAAGTGAAGATATAGTTGACATTGAGTGTATTGGTAACGAAAGGAATATTATTCTTCCACTGAAAACACATATATCGATGGGTCAAGAAGATGATGAATTTGATAAGTAAAAGAGGGGGAAAGGATTTCAAGCTTGTACAAGAAAAACCTAAGTTCCTTCCAAATGGTAAAAAGGTATTGAAAAGTAGAAGGAGGGTCCCTATTTCTTGACTTAATTTTTGGCTTCATCAACTAACATAAGAAAAATGGGAGTTTTTGGTGTTGGAACAACAATTGGTGACACCCTGGGTGAAGCCATGAATCTCTACATTGAACATATATACAACATACTTTGAGAAATAGTAATACCACTACGCATAGCCTCGAGGGAAGGGTTAGCAAGTCCCATTAAACTTGAAGCATATAACAAGATGAGGAGGATTTGTACCTAATTTTGAACAATTTCTTGGTCATACTCAGAGTTGATTAAACATAGAATTATTTTTTAAGCTAATCCATCTTAGGAGGTGAATAAGGTACCCCAAGGCATTTATGTGTCATAAATGTTGAAAATACAATTTTATTATGCATTTCTCTGGTGTAGCTCTGTTGCTAGCGAACATCAATAGCCTCGATAGAGTCACCCCA
This sequence comes from Picea engelmannii, assembly GCA_009831015.1. Taxonomy (NCBI): domain Eukaryota; kingdom Viridiplantae; phylum Streptophyta; class Pinopsida; order Pinales; family Pinaceae; genus Picea; species Picea engelmannii. Next base: position 380,054 of record ML778405.1, read on the forward strand.
GTATCAAAATCCTTGCTCTGTTTCTCGTGAGCGTCCATAAACCTGATAGATATACTTTCATGTCCCGCATGAGATGGAATGCCTTTACCCAAGACTTTACCTTTATGAAATAATTTTATGCTGATTTCTAGAGAGAGGTAGATGAGGGGATCCGATTTTCCTTCAAGAAATGAGGGATGACACATGTGATTGTGAGATATGCCAACCTAATTATAGATAATATACCTTCTTGTGCAACATACCTTGAGTACCACAAATGATTCTGTGTGCTAGCACTAGCTTATTAATTTCACGTGAAGTACAAATCCTTCTCTCGAGTATGGCCATTGACTCATTCTTTCCAGGACTAAGAATGAGAATGCTCATTCATCACTTAAATCTTGTTCCTATATGAATACCAACCTTGAGTTGTGCATAGTGACAATATTTGAGACCAAAGAGAAGTGTCATGTCCAGAAATCAAATGCAAATTTCAAACTTCTAGGTTCTTGTATATCGTACTTATGATGAGGGTCAAAATCAATGACACCAAGGTTTCTAAGAAATCTGAGTAAGAAAAGGCCTTGATAGAGATAATTCTAGCCAAAATCAAAATCTTTAAAGCAAAGCAATAAAAAAAAGGAAGACACACCAAATCAAATGGGAGGAAAACCAAAAGGTCATAAAAGAAGGAAGGATTGACTCCTTTTATTTATGTATAGGGGGGTTTCTCGGAAAGGCTAGCTGAAGTATTGTTTTAGAACTTGGCCATTAATAGGAAGGAGATGCACATCTCTTCCTAGGTTCTATAATCTATACATTCCCATGCCAATATATTCCTTGATTATGAAAGGAATTGGCCACAGTTTTTGAAATTTGGAGTGTTTCCCTTTATCTTCATGTGGCTTGTCCCATTTTAGAACTAGATCACCAATCTAAAAATCTTTTTCACTAGAAAATTTTCTATCGAACCAACATTTTATAGTCAGCTGGTGAGCTTCAAACTTTGTTTTTCCTTTGGCTCTATCTTCTTCTAGTTTGATCAAAGTGTTTATTCTTTTTTGGATGACAAGGCAACTTAGCCCCCTTGATTGCTAGGTGAGTTGGAGGGAAGGAAAGAAAATGTTCAGGGGTAGGATGGATTATTTCCCGTAAACGAGAAATTGTGGGGAAGTCCATATGGAGGCTTTTGGAGTGACCTTGTCTTCCCCAAGAGTGTTGGGTAGGGAATTATGCCAATTTCTCGGTTGATTTACTACATTATGATTCAAGATACAGATTAAGTTTTTATTGGTGGACTTATCTAAGCCATTCCTTTGGGGGTAATAGTTAGCTACATATATCAGAATGATTTCTTTATCTAAATAAAACTCAGTCAATTTCAAAGATAACAAATACATAGCATTGTAAAAAACAAGGGTAGTGGGTACTCCAAACCTAGTGATGATGTGTTGTTCCAAAAAATTAATTACCGCTTCTTCGTTTACCTTTGTTAGCAATATGAATTTTGTCCATCGTGTAAAATATCCAGTGGAAATGAGGATGTACCTATGTTTTCTGGACAAGTGAGGGTCAATTTCTCCAATAATGTCTAAACCCCATTGTTCAAATGGTTCTTCAACAACTACAGGTTGGAAAGGAACAACGTACCTATTTTCTCATCCAATAGGTTTTTGTAAAATATCTAGTGGAAATGAGGATGTACCTATGTTTTCTGGACAAGTGAGGGTTGATTTCTCCAATAATGTCTAAACCCCATTGTTCAAATGGTTCTTCAACAACTACAGGTTGGAAAGGAACAACGTACCTATTTTCTCATCCAATAGGTTTTTGAAAAATATCATAGCTCCAAGAGTAAGTGTGTGCATCTTTAAATACCATTGGCCAATAGTATCCTGCTTTCAAGATTTTGTGGGTCATAGTCTACCCTACAAAGTGTCCTCCAACTGGTTCTTCATGAAGTTATTTGAGGACTTTGTCAACATCTTGTTTCTCGAGGAATCTGAGGAGAACACCATCATAGTTTCTTTTGAAACGTATGCCAATGGATAACAGATACTGTGCAAATTTTAACCTTAGATATATTTTTGTTTAGCATTAAGGTGCCATGGAGAGGTTCTATGTTGCAAATAATGTTTGAGATCATTGTACCATGAATTTTTGAGTTCTAGTACATAAGAAGGTTGATGTGCATACAATGTCGGTTGTTCTTGCTATCCCTCTTCTAATTGATATTCTGAGTCCATGGATTTGGTTACCAGTTTTAAGAGGCCTTGAACTTTGATGATATTTGCAAGTTTGATGATATTATTATAAGGCATTCATCTAGTTTCCTCATCGTTCTCACATCTCTTTCTGAACGAACAAAGATCTTACAGATGGGTGAGGAATGATTACCTTGGTGTGGTTCTTTAAGATGTATGGTTTGAGCTACTTAATGGCTTTGTGAATAACAAATGCTTTTTTTCCCATGACTGGGTAGTTCAGTTAAACACCTTGTAAACCTATGCTCATGAATGTGATATGAAATTCACTCCCTTGTTTATCTTTCAGGGTGAGCACTGTCGCAAGAGAATGATCAAATGAAAATGTATACAACAAGAAATCTTTGGAGAAGTCTAGACTTTGCATGGCAAGGGCTATTGCTATGGAAATTATTATTTTTTCAAAAGCTTCATTCTCAATAGACATCCAATTGAACTGTGTATATTTTTTTATCATATGTTGGAGAAGTTTGACTAAATCTGCAAAATCATACACAAATATCCTCAATTTTTTTTTCCAAAAAATGACTGCATCGATTTATTTTTGTTGGGAAAGGGGATTTGCATGATATCTTTAGTACATTCTGGATCGACAAAGATCACATCTTTGAAGATGATATTCCCAAGCAATTTACCTTCTGAAATAACAAATAATATCTTCTTCAGATTTAGAGGTATTCCATACTTCCTGCATATTTAAAAAACTCAGTTTCAGAGGGTGTGGGTGATCAGTCCTTTTCTTATAATATACCATGACATCATTGAGATAGACCAACACACTTTTACCAATGAGACCTTTGAAAGATACACCAATGGCCCTTTGGAAGGTCACTCCTGCATTGATTAAGCCAACATGAATTCTATGGTAAGTGAATGTTCCCCACTTAGTTCTGAAAGTGATCTTTAATTAGTCAGATTCTTCCACGAGAACCTGATTGTATACAAAAAACATGTCTAATAGAGAAAACATCTATGAACCAAAGACAAGTTGGAGTATTTTTTCCATGGGGGGAATAGGATAATTGTCTCTGTCAGAATCTTGGTTCGTATTTCCGAAGTTTATGCACAACTTGATTTCCCCATATTTCTTCCTTACTAATACTAGATTAGATACCCATGTTGAATGTCTAACTTTAGAGATAATTACAGAATCTAACAGCTTCTTCAAGTCGCTTTGGATCAGTGGTTCAAGAGGAGGATGTATCTTTCTATGTTTTTTCTAAAAAGGTTTGACACCGTATTTTATGGAATAATGTGTTGTATGATACAAGTGTCATATGTTTCCAGGTCTCCATAAGCCCATGCAAACACATCCTGATACTTCTTGAACAAATGCATACAAGTGTGCTTCTTAGTTTCCAAATAGCAAGTGCCTAAGTTGATAAAAATTGGTTGTTCCAAAGTGCCCATATTCACCAATAAATGCATCATATTCAAGATTATTTTTCTTGGTATTTGATACCATTCTAAATCTGGACTGTAAGTCAAAAACAAATTCAAGAGTCTATACGTTTCTCAAGATGCAGTTGTTATTGATCATGTTTTCCTCATCTCAATATTTATGTAGATCTTGTTAGTGTAATTCATCATCTATCACAGAATCTTGGAACATGTATGCATTAGTGAGGAAGTCTATTAACTAAGAGTCATATTGAACACTCTCTAGTTTATGATGGTGTCTGGTACAAAAGGTCTGGAAAGAAATTCGATAGTGAAATTGTTATTCAAAGGAGTGAACGTAGATGTTTCATTAGTTAAAGTGTGAACAACAACATTATAAGAATGAGGGTTGGATGTGATGTTAAAAGCATCGAAAGAATTTATCATTTTCCATACCTCTTGTTGATATCTCTTAAGGTGAGGTGATGGGCAGTGTATATAATTCTCTACCTTTCTGAAAATGATTTTTAAATCACCAAAAACCCTTAGACATTGTACCTTGAGATAAATAGATTTTTTTAAACCTTGAACCAGGGCCTCGTATTCAACTGTTTTAATGGTGCATTCAAATTCCAGATGGTAGGATATCATATTTTTATTTTTTTTAGGGTCTACTAATATGAAACCTACCCTTGCTCTTTCTTGTGATCTGGAGCCATCAAAAAACAATGTCCATATGCCAGTCTCTACAATTAAGTTAGTAAAACAAAAACTATCTATTTCTACTATTTTATAGTCATTTTCACCAGTCTCAATGCAATGAAGGAGTTCATATTGTTCATCTATTTGAAATGACTATGGTTTTGTAGTATAACAACCATGGTTAGCTTCCAAAACAAATTCCCCAAGGATTTGTGGGAAAAATCGATAGGTTCATTATTATCTTCAAGCTATGTTACAATGTGTTTCATGTGGGCTTCATTGTCTACCTTTATCTAGTCCATCCGTCCTTTGTATGGAATCCATAGGTGTGACGAATCAATGGAGAAGTAGCCTTGTAGTTTCACAGACTAGTCTCTTCTCAACAAAAAACCGTAATCTTCTAGAATATCTACTACAATGATATCAATCACATGATAAGCTATGGGATCAAAAGCTAATCTAATCATGACATCCTTGAGCTCACCCATAACCTTAACATCATATATGTCCAATTGTATAATCCTAGTTGTACTTTTCTTTGAGACAACATTAATCTTCTGGCAGACAAAATATGGCATAACATTTTATGAAGCACCAAAATCCACTGAGTTGTTATGCACATCAAAATTATAAATTTCAAATGTTAGAAGAAAATTTGGAACCTAGGACCTAGAGTATGTTCCTATGATGGTTGCATTTACAGTGGCTTTATTATCATTTTGATCTTAATTTCTAGGCTCGACAATTTTGGGGTTGTTTTCCTCTATTGTTGTTGTTTTCTATTGACAAAGTGAAGATTTAAACATATTAAGAGTAATTTATCTCTGCTACAAAGAGTACAGATGTCGAACAATGAGATATTGGCCTTAGTTTTCTTTAGGTCATCAATGACATTGTAATCTAAGGAGAGAATTACAAAAATATTCAGAGATTTGTTGGTTGTGAAGTGTTGGGGGTGATGTTGGCCTGTGAATAGTTACTTTATTTCTGCATGGTTGTAGGGGGGTTCATCTTTCTAGGAGCACTGAAAATTTTATAAGGTAGAGTGTTGGTCACCGCCCATTTACTATGTAGGTCATAATCTCTCAAAGCATCCTTTTTGGTTTTAGTGTGACCTACATAAATGTCTTCTACATTTTCATCGTCAGAGTCTAAACACCAGTCCCACAAGAACAAGGTAGATTCCATGGTAGTTTCCTTTCCTTCACTTGCTTCCTCATTTGTTACCTCTTGAGTTTGATCCTCAACAGTGTATTATTGATCTAACAATTGGTTAATGACCATGGTCATAGAATTAATCCGTTGAGGGAAAGTCTTCTCGAAATGGTTTATCTAATGATAAAAACATAAATTGTCCATACTGAAATCATCAAGATTTAAGGTGATGTAACACACCCAACCCCCTAAGTACCCTTTTAAGGGATGGGGTATTAAATTTTTGTTTTCCTTCAAACATCTCCAAACCTCTTTTTGAGGACACCATCATCTTCTGTTTGTCGAGATATTTCCAACAACTTTAAGTTTGTCCAAATCCGAGTTTGGAATCAAAAGTTATGGCCCTTTGAAGTTTTCAAGCTTTATTGGACAAATTTATTTGTATTTCCACATGGCTCCACATCATCGTTCCCATATGACGTGGGACTGACGTGCCTTGTTTGCAGGGTGTGGCTACTGATTGTGCGTCGGCATGGAACCTTCCACCTATCCATCAAACCTTTGGCACATCAACCCTCAAACTATTATGAGCTCAACGCAGACCTCCACATCCTCCTGATGTCTGCTCTTACCAAATGATGACACGTATCCACCGGGTTGTCGAACCACAGGACCTTAGAATCTTGGGTCTTGGGGTTTTAGGACCTCAACCCTTTTGACTATTCACATAGCTCAAAAGGCTTGATCGGCCATGAGTTGGCTCTTAGGACACATGGCCCTATCCACAATAGGTCACTTGTTCTGACATGTGGCCCCACCACTATCTTCCACCTGGCATGACATGTAGCACTAGTACCTCTTTGGCACGTGGAACTCATTTCCTCTTGGACCTTCATCCAAATGTGCCAAATTGATGTGACACATGGCACCACTTACATCATGACACATGGCACCACCAGATAATCACAGACATTGAGGCCTCGACCCCTTACCAACCACATGTAGGATAACACCCCTGAGGTTCTCCATTGAAGGATTACAAGATACTTAATTAGGGAAATCCTATGATTAAGGGAAGGTTCACCGCGTTAATTATTAGGGTTATGGTTCTATGAGATCTACAACTAATATCTCACGTGGGTAGATCCGATGAGTACCATGGTCTCTTTCACAGTTGTAATGTAGTAATGACCTCGAGGATTGTATGGTGGAGATTAGAGTGTCCATCCATAGATCAATAGTTGTCATCGAAGCGGATCTTGGACCATAACTCTTTTTCGTTCTCCCGCACACTAAAACTCCTCGTAGTCTAGGGTTTAATTGACCTTTCTCCTATGCGATTTACGACGGAGATCAATCGACTGCATAAAATCTAAGGGTGACACACATTTCCACCAGGTAATAGCGTACACCAAGACCTTAGCGCATTACCGATCCCGTGTAAACTAGAAACTCTCAGGGGTCCTTCGTCCAAGGATTATGAGATAGTTAATTATGTTAATCCCCCTGTATTACAACTCTCGAAGATTTATGGCCAAGATCTATCGGTCGGTAGATCTGAAGGCTGAGATTCAAGGCTCTAACTAAAGGCCTCCATGCCCAACTGGTCCCATACTTAACACATTGGACTAACGAGGCATGTCCCTGGCATGACACGTCCTAATACGGGGCCATGCTGCTATCTGCCACCTGGCATGACGTGTCAGGTCAGCATCGCTTTCCCTATTTTTGTGCTTACGCTTATAACTAAAGGAATGGAACAAGGGGCTAGAACCCTGGTCCCCAAACATCAGAGTTTAGAGACTTCCCAAGGAGTTTGTACTTAGGAATCGTCCAAGGTCTGATGCCCCAGGTTGCAGAACCACTCCTGAGTTTTACATAGATCTACAACTATGATATTTCGGTTGGTAGATCTGGTGGCCCTCAATCAATCGTTGATACCCTGGGATCCAACGATATCCTTGTGATAGAGATCAACGGTGGAGGTTATATCCACCTTCATATCCAATAGTTGTGGACTAACATAAATCTATAATGAAATTTCAACAGGGTAAAGGCATGTCTTTCGACGAATGAGATCTACTCCATCTCGGGGATCAATGACTGTTGAGTCTCATCACTCATATAGCGATGTACAAATATAGCTTGAAATTATTTGGCCTTGGTAGCAAGGAAGTGGGTTATAGTCGGTGAAGTAAGGAATACGCCATTCTTCAGTTCCACTAACTCTCAATATGTTGATATTTGTTAATGAAATGCCCTTCGGTCCAAATATCAAGCTTACATATTCACAATAATACAAACATTCCAACTAGTGAATCCATTTACAAGAATTCATTCTCATAAATATGGCTATAGGAATAATATCATTCAACTACATGTGTGTTCCAAAAAAACAAATCAATCCCATTTACCAGACATGCACATTTACAACACAATCACATGCAGCCAGCTAATTATTTTAACTCAATTACACAGGAGATAATAAATACTTGTCTATTTTATAGGATATAAATAGCCAACTGACTATGGGTGTTTGCCTCTCCACCCAACCAAAGGCTTTGCATGCTGAGTCACTTCGGAAACAGGCCACCCCCATGCCAAGCCATGATACAACCAGGTAAATTCTCTACACTTTTTCTCTCTTGCAACAACAGATCTCTCTTCTTCGAGCCTTCGCCCCCAACTCGAGAAATCAGAGCTTGTTTTTCCTCATCCCTTGTGTGTTTTTTTCTTCCACGCATCCCCCTATTCCCCTCTTCCCATTTGTGTGTCCCCTGCACGTAACCTCTTGGGAAGGTTCTTGATCTGTCCCCTTCCTTATTTCAAAAGGAACTTGTGGGGTAAATCAAGGGTTGTGGAAAAATGGTTCCCTATTGTACCTAGCACTAACAATTTCAGTTGTCCCAGCGAGGTCTTCCATACCTGTATTCATTGAGGGTGGTTGTGTTAGAAAAAACAGGACCGCAGAG
>ML778405.1:389056-408629 GCA_009831015.1 Picea engelmannii
TGAAAGAAAAGGACCTCTGCATCAGGAAGATAATCAGGCTCCACAACCAACAGGTTGGTTTCTCAACCACCATCCCTTCCTCATTAACTAATTTTGTCTTGAAATATGGGATGAGGGAAATAACTCATTGTTTCCAAATCAAATATTATCATCAAAGAGGCTTGGGTCCTCTTTATCATGACGAACCCCTCTCTAGGTGTCTTTACTCTTTCCTCTAGTGGTATCATGGCCATTACTTCAAGGCTTTATCCACAGTCAGCTGGTTGGAATTCTTATTCAAACAATAATATAATTACATTATCCATATTCCATGGCATGGAAAATCACTAATTATGATCAATTACATACTAGAGGAAACATGGGTGTTACAGTCCCCCCCCCCTTCAAAGGAACATCATCCTAGGTGTTCTTTCTCAGTACACCTGGCATGTCTTTATCCTTTAGCTGCTTCAACATCATGTTCCTTTTCTTCATAGTCTGGTCCTCACTTGGACCTTAGCATTTCAAAATCTGTCTACAGAAATTTCAAACAACAAGCATATTAATTCCATTTTTATGCAAAACCATTCTATTGTTGTCCATAATTTCAGGAGAAAAATTTAGATTCAACATAATACTTATATGTACAGGTTCATGGATTTGCATCCATGTGACAATCATACATGTTTGGATTATTATTTTTCCTTGACATACCCATTGTGTGCATGCTCCCAACAAATATTTTACAAGAATTATTCAAGTCTCCTCTTCCTTGTGGTCACTCACCCAGCAGGACCAGGATCAGGCTTCCCCTTCTCTGCTATACAGTCCCTCGGGTAATCCATCTTTCCTTGCCAAGTATTTCATGCACAAGAATAGTTTTAAAGACTTTATCGATTCTTATAGTCGAGGCATCCCTCTGACTTGCTCTTGCCAAGGCATCCCTCCATCCCGTGTCACCATGACACATCATTCTATGGGGATCATGGCTTATCATAGAGTTCTCATGTCACAATAGTAGCCCCTTTTCCATGCTTTCTAGCTTGAAATCCATCATCTATCCTCCCCAGACAGATCTGTTGTCTCACTTGTATCACATGCATATAGTGAATTCGTGAGAAACCATCATCAGTTTCAATCAAACCTCTTCAATATGTTGTCCATAGATTTTAATTTCATTTATCAATAGTTGAAATATGTGCTATATAGGAACCATATTTCTACAAGCCCAAGGCTTCTTTCTCAAGGTAGTTTGGATATTTCATACCCAACATGCACTGCCCTTCCATATGGTCTTATTTTTCTTCCATATCCAAGACCCTTCTTCCTGCAATTTCAACTTCAATCAACCAAACAAATTTTAGTTTCCCATGCACATATATTTTCTTTGCACCTTTACAATGGCATCACAAGAAATTCTTAATTTGTGCATACTAACGATCAAATCATTTTTATCTATTCAATGATATAAATAAAAAGGAAACAACATTCCTTACACATGCATCATCTCAACATGCAAACTTTTCCAATTGCAATTCAATCATTAAATGAATTTAATCGATGTGCCAATGCCCATGGTCACATTCACACATAATGCACCCTTGCATTGATTTCAGAATACCACATTTCATATTAGGCACTTTTCCTTGATGTGTTGGGTCTAAACCAACCTCTCACCATATGGATTCTCTATCCATATTCATTATTACAGTAGAACTATTTTTTCTGCTTTAAGTTGATCATGTCCTCAAATCAACATACATTTTATAAAATTAAAATTTCATATGAATGCACTCAAGCATTCTTTTTCCTCTAGCAAATAGGGTCCAAACATTCATGGCCACCCGACTTCTCTCTTTACCATTCTTTAATTCTATAGAGCACTAGAAGATACTTCTTCCACAAGGGGCAGTTCATTACTTACCCTATCATGCAAACATGCATGTCCTCATTGCATTAAATCAATGTGTAGTTATGAGAACTTTTGTTCCCCAATCATTACCGATTGGTCAAAGTATTCATGATACTTTGTTCATGAATTTTCTTGCAAGGATATCAATCATATTTGGTTTCTAGAGGTCTATTTCTCTATCCTTCATGTTCTTCTTTCCTAAATCATGCCCTACTTGGGTATCAATGGCATACAACAACCACTCAAAATTGCATGTATATCATCAAATAACAAAAACATTTCAGAAGGGATTCTTACCCAATCCCTTTTTAAATTATCATGTCACATGAGCATGAGGTTTTTATACATGTTATGGTTGCCAACACCCTTTTCTGATTTTTACCTCATCAACAGTGCTTCATGGGGGATCCCAAGGTCCTTCCATCAATCTCTTATCAACAACCTTCTTGCATTTAACCTCTACCTGAGGTTGTCCATCATTGGAAACTATATTCCCCAACAACTCCAATATTTTCCTATACATGACATGCATCATCACATTCAAAGTTATGTCAGTTGTCATGTAAAATCAAAATGCATGTGTCATAGCTTTTAATCTCAACAAAACAATTCTAGATCCATCTCAGCAAATTCATATACACTCTACAACATTATTCCTCATTGTTTTTATGAGTGCAACCATAAACATTCTCATGCCAAACAATTACATACATCGACAGATCAATGTCTCATACCATAGAAATACAACAAACAACAAGAAAGGGATCAAGGGACTCTTCCCTTGTCCAACTCCTTCTACACATCCCCAGACTTTCAGTCCAGCTGAATTATTTTTCAAGGCCTCACTGCCTTGACACAGTATGGCTTAACCAAGCTCATTATTTAACATATTTATTAATTTGTCTTTCATTTACCAGTTGTACTTATTTCCACAAATATTCTTTTTAAAGCATACAACTCTATCTCTTTATTCATAGTTCTATAGTGAGAAAATATTAATCATTTTCTCCTTCTTTGCTTCTACAATTTATCCCTTCTTGGGACCTCCCCACTCTTTTCCTTGAGCATTCTTGGTCATGTTCACCTTGACCTTCTTGGATAAATAATCATGCTACACCAACAAGCTTCTTGTTCATAATGAGTTATGAATTTGTGCATTCTGCACTTTTACCAACCATAAATTAGATTGGTCCTCATTTGTTTGCATGTCTTTTTACTCATGCATGATATTTTAAAATGTAATCCAAGATTCTTATATAACTAAGCTTTGCAGTCCACTACCTAATTCTCAGCAGTCATTAATTGTATGGCTTTGTGCTCTTGAAGGAGTCTTTGCACAGTTCCTCCACATGGAACTTTATCAACATCCAACCTTTTTTTTGCTTATCCAGTACCATCTGAAATGGTCTAAATCTAGAGTGAGCTTCAATTTTATTATTTCAAAGATTCATTCAATATTCCTTAAGGAATATTAGTAGGCATTCTTATCATGCATTATGATACACATTCATTTGTGTATATTTATGTTACCATCTTGCTTTCAAGTTGTTCTTCCATGCACTTACTCACTTTCATTAGCACCTTATAGTCCACAATCATTCACATGATCATATTTCCTTTTATCATGACATCAGAGTAGTCTTGCTCATTTTTCTTTCAACATTTCATATTAGCTCTTTCTCTGAGGAGTGGCATACCTCCTCAAGCTATTATTTAAACAAAAAATTCTAGACCCTTCTACATAGGGCCAACCATGCATTCATAGCATTATCCAATCCAGGAAAGCACACTCCTTTCCTTACTACCCTCTTACTTAGGTAGTCATATCATGTCTTTTAGTATACATACACGTATACACTATACATGTGCATCACTTGCACATTATTATATTATTCCTATTCATTTATTTGATCTTTAATATCAACCCTTTATGTTGAGGGCTTACATCCAATCACTTGACAAGCCTCACATACATATTCCTGATTATGTTTCCTTTTCTTCATGGAATCAACCAACAAGAAACCACTCTCGCCCTTTTGTTACAAGATCAATCGACAATTCACAAAATATAAGTAGGTAATTACAACATTACCCAGAGCAACAAAATGCTCAATTCCATCCTCCTTTCATGTTTCAACCATTCTTGGTCAATAAACCCTTATCAAGGAAACCATTTCGTGGATTCTCTTTTACCACTATATGGGCATTCCCATCCATTCTTGAATGGCTACCATCCACCTATGGATGCCAATCCAACCCATTGGTCATCTAGTAATGCTCCAACACTACCTATGTTAGAATTTATATCAGTTCTAATCATTGCAGCCTTGTCTTCCTAAGGAAATAGGCAACAACATTATCAACATTTCATTCATGCTCTTAACTCCCCTACTGACATCAAGTCATTATTGACCAATACGATCCAACACCATGCATTAGATTACAACCAACCATAGGTTATATTGAGCCTATTTTCATGTTACATACTTGCAACCATTATCATATGCATTACATCATGTCCCCATCTTGCATTTTTCATGCATAATCCAATACTCAGACAATAGGCATGTACATATCTTTGTACAACTAAGAGCTCATAAACTGGCTCATATACCCATCTAACTTTTCCTCTTTATGAGGATTAGCAAAAGTCCCAAAGGAATCCTCTTTATCTTGCTTAAATAGATTATCTTTGTTGCAGGTTTCAACCATTATAGGTCAAGTAAATTGACCTTTCTCATTTTCATCAGTCCTCTTATCATGAGGAGTTATACATACAAGGCTTACCCTTTTTCTAAGTAACAATAATAATTGTCAGGTCTTCAACAACCCATCATTTCAATCCTATAGTAAGATTTTATCATTTCTTCCCTTTTTGCATTTAGGTCTCACCATTAATGCCTACCAGCATGATCCTACTCTTGCCAGAGTAATCATTAATTTGACAAAGGGACATTTTCCAAGGTACATTTTCAATTACGTTGTCCTCCTCCTCAAGGAACTCACACATATATTAAACAAGCTTTTAAACACAAATAACTCTTTTAAATAGACTCATCTCTAGCCTTAATATATCATCCCTGAGACTGACTTATGTCCCATCCAGGCCTAGTGTTGTATCTTGTTCTGATACCACTTGTAACACACCCAACCCTCTAAGTACCATTTTAAGGGACGGGGTATTAAAATTTCTCTTTCCTTCAATCATATCCAATCCTTTGTTTGAGGACACCATCGTCTTCTGCTCATCGAGAGATTTCCAACGAATGTTATTTTGTCCAAATCTGAGTTCAGAATCAAAAGTTATGGCCTTTTGAAGTTTTCAGGCTTTATTGGACAAATGTCTTCATACTTCCATGTAGATCCACATCATTGTGCCCATCCGACGTGGCACTAACGTACCATGTTTGTAGGGCGTGTCTTTTGATTGTGCATTGGAGTGGCGCTTTCCACCTAGCCATCAGACCTTCGACACATAGACCCTCGGCCTATTCTGAGTTCAACGTAGAGCTCCACATCCTCCCGACGTCTTCTCTCACCAAATGACGACACATGTCCACTGGGTCGTCAAACCACGAGACCTCAGAATCTCAGGTTTCAAGGTTTCAGGACCTCGACCCTTTTCATTATTCGCATAGCCCAAAAGGCTTGATCCACCATGAGTTGGCGCTTAGGAAACGTGACCCTATCCACAACAAGCCACCTATTCTGACACGTGGCCCCACCACTATCTGTCACCTAGAATGACACGTTAGCCGTGTTAATTCTCGGGGTTATGATTATATGAGATCTACGGCTCAGATCTCACACAGGTAGATTCGACGACTACCATGGTCTCTTTCAAAGTCCTAACATAGTAACCGTATTGAGGATTAAATGGTGGAGATTAGAGCGTCCATCCAAAGATCGATGGTTCTCATCGAAGTGGATCTCAAACCGCAACTCTTTTCCAGTATCCTACACACTAAAACTCCTCGTGGTCCAGGGTCTGATAAACCTTTCTCCTTTGATATCTACGGTGGATAAAAATCCATCGTGTGAAATATAAGGGTGACACATGTCACCACCAGGTAATAGCGGACGTCAGGACCTATGTGCCTTACCAATCCGGTGTAAACTAGAAACTCTCTAGGGTCCATCGTTCGGGGATTACGAGATAGTTAATTATGTTAATCCCCATGGATTGTGACTCTTGAAGATCTACGAACAGGATCTCTCGACCGGTAGATCTGACGACTGATATTCAAGGCTCTAACCAAAGGCCTTCGTGCCCAACTGGGCCCATACTTAACATGTAGGCCTAACGAGGCATGTCCCTGGCATGACACGTCTTATACGAGGCCATGTCACTAGTTGCCACCTGGCATGACATGTCACATTGGCGTCACTTTCCCTATTTTCATGCTTATGCTTAGAACTAAAGGAATGAAAACATGGACTAGAATCCTGGTCCCCGGACATCGGTGTGTTGGGACTTCCCAAGGATTTGGGACTTATGAATTGTCTGATGCTCTAATGCCCTGGGTAGCAGAACCTCTCCTGAGCTTTACGTAGATCTACAACTATGGTATTTCAATCGGTAGATCTAATGGCCCTCTATCAATCACTTATATCCTAGGATCTAACGAAATCCTTCTGATAGAGATCAACGGTGGAGATGATCTCCACCTTCAGATCCAACAGTTGTGGAATAACGAAAGTCTATAACGAAATTTCAACAAGGTAAAGGCCCATCTTTCAACGACTGAAATCTACTCCAGCTCAAGGATCAATGGTTGTTGAGTCTCATCGCTCATATAGCGATGTACATACATATTTTGAAATTGTTTGGCCTTGGTAGCAAGGCAGAGGGTTACAGTTGGTGAAGTAAGGCATACTCCATTCTTGAATTCCACTAACTCTCAATATGTTGAGATTCATTAATGAAATTCCCTTCGGTCTGCAGATCAAACTTACACATTCACAATAATATAAACGTTCCAACCAGTGAATCCATTTACGAGAATTGATTCTCATAAATATGGTTATAGGCATAATATCATTCAACTACATGTGCTTTCCAACAAAACAAAATCAAGCCGATTTACCAGACATGCACATTTACAACACAGTTACAGGAAGCCAACTAACTTTTTTAACTCAATTACAAAGGAGATAAGAAATACTTATATGTTTTATAGGTTGTAACCAACCAACTGATTGTGGGTGTTCGCCTCTCCACCCAACCAGAGGCTCTACGTTCTTAGTCACTTCAGCAGTAGGCCACCCCTGTGCCAAGCCATGATACCACCAGGTAAATTCTTTGCACCTTTTCTCTCTTGTAGCAACATATCTCTCTTCTTCGGGCTTTCTCCCCCATCTCAAGAACTCATAGCTTGTTTCTCCTCAACCCTCGTGTGTTTTTTCTTTCCACGCATCCCCCTAATCCCCTCTTCCCATTTGTGTGTCCCCTACATGTAACCTCTTGGGAAGGTTCTCAACTTGTCCCCTTCCTTCTGTTATAAGGAACTCGTGGGGTAAATCTTGGGATGTGGAAAAATGGTTCCCTATTGTACCTAGGGTTGGCAGTTTCATTTGTCCTAGTCAGGTCTTCCATACTTGTATTCATTGAGGGTGGTTGGTTGCTCAACCACCAGCCCTTCCTCATTAACTGATTTTGTCTTGAAATCTTGGATGAGGGAAATAATTCATTATTTCCAAATCAAATATTATCAACAAGGAGACTTTGGTCCTCTTTAGCATGATAAACCCCTCTCTAGGTTCCTTTAATATTTCCTCTAGTGGTATCATGGCCAATAATTCAAGGATTTACTCACAATCAGTTGGTTGGAATTCTTATTCAAATAATAATATAATTACATTGTCCATATTCCATGGCATGGAAAATCACTAATTATGATTAATTACATACTGGAGGAAACATGGGTGTTATAGGTGAGTCATGGAGTCTGTGGTGGCTTGGGTGGATTATCTGTCTTTTTAAAGGAAGGATGGAAATATTTCTTCTTAGAGGATCCTTGATTGACATTCCTCTTGAGATATACCACTTCATTAGATAGTTTCTTGACTAATTTAACCATGTTATCTAAGTCCTTTGGTTGTTTTTCAGGAGGCTTTGTCATGAGTAAAGGCTTCTTACCAGTTGATTTGCTTTCCTCAGATGTGGGGTGGCTACCTAGAGAGAGAATTTATTTTTCCACTTCCTTGGCTTCTTAAAAGCTATGTGCCAATGTAGGTCTTCCATATCTCTTGACAGGCATGCCTATGGAAGGGTGCAAAGATGAGGTATAGTATTCTACCGTTAATGCGTCAACATGGGTAGCATAAACAAGGAAAATTTTCAGGATAGTAGTAAAACATCGATAGAAGTCTTTTAGCTTCTCTTTATTTTCCATTTTAAGAGCCACCAGTTCTTTAAACAACATTTCATGGGTTTTCTCATCTTCGAACTTACTAATAAAATCTTTCTCAAAATTATCCCAACTCCTTATAGATTCAACCAGAAGATTATAGTACCATGTGGATTTCTTACTCTCGAACGTATAAGGGAATAGTATACAAACTATGTCTTCGTATTGAACACCAAGGAGCTAGATTGCCAAGTAGAAGTTCTTAATGTGGTCTTCAAGAGATCATGATTTGTCAAGATCGAACTTAGGAAGGAGTCTCTCTGAATGTTTTGGCAAGTTATGCATTTGTCCGAGAATATTTAAGGCTCCCCGAGACATCCATGATGGGATGACACTATGATTTCTAGTCATGCGGGGGTTTTCTTCATCGCCTTTTTTAGATTTAGAATGAGGTTGAGAGCCAAGAGGACTAGAGACTGGAGGGGTAGGAGGAATTTGGTGCAAAGTCTAAGGTATCTCTTGCAAGGCTATTTAACTAGGTATTCAACAAAGTCGACGATAATGCTAGATTGGTTAATGGGTCTTCAAGTATATCTTCTCTTTGGAAATGCATAAGTAACATGTAAATGACCAATAATTTTATCAAAAGAGCAGGTGATTCTCCAAGTTTAAGAAAACTATGTGTTTGGGACAATGTACCACATTTCAGGATTTGTTTCAGGACTTCCAACATTGGGACTTTCAAACACAAGATTAGTATCCTCGAAGGGGATTTCCTACTCATGAATGTTTTCTAAGGTTGAGAAAATATGCAAAGGTTGTTGTTCTATGGTGATGTTATCAGAGGTCTTCCCACATGAATATCATGTGTTACCTCTAGCCATACAATTTGGGCCCTCCTTCTAGGGCCAATTTCTATTGATGCAGGCGAAATTCCCTTCAATAGACATTGGTACTCCCTGGTACGAAATCCCATTTAGACTTTGCACCATTTGGATTAGGAGACCCATCTGAATTCTGTCCCAGCTACCATTATTGAGTTGAGGGGTGAATGAATGGTTTAATGCAAGAGTATGAAGATGCAAACTAAACTAATAGTGAAAATAAAACATGTTCTTTCCTATCCTAGCTAGGAGAAACTAATGGTAACCAATGAATATATCAAGATGTTAGTAATCCATGCAATAAATTTCATTCAAATAGTTGTGAGAAAGAAACAAATATCAGTAACACATATACAAAGGCATAACAAGATAAGTCTCATCTATACATTCATACATATGAACCTACTCATCGTCTCGAAATGATTAATAAAAAGTGAAAGACAAAAGCTACAAAAAATTTATGTTCACAAAAGAAAAGTTTATATGTGCAATGAAATCCTTACAATGCTCCAAGACACCCTAACATTCACTTGAAATAGTTCAAAGCAAATAACCATTAGGAGACAAGTATTTCTCTCGACCAAAATGGCCCTGAAGGATTCTAAATATTATCTTCAAAAAAGTAGTTCTCCAACATTACAAATTTGAAGAGCCCCTCTAAAGTGGGTCCCTTGCCTCTTTTATAGTTTCCTAACTACCTATTAAGGGTTCTTGAGTTCTGCAAGAAACAATTACATTTCTCTTCATCTTCCCTTTCAGTTTTCTTTACACAGGTTACACTAGATGAAATGATTGTAGAAAAAGACAAGAAAGATATGGGAAAGAGTGATTTTGAATTTTATCGTGTGTTCCTCTTATTTATTTTAATCTCTTAAGTAAGCAATTCAGAATTCATGTTGTCTTGAAATAGAAACGATTATGCAAAAGAGTAATGATTCCAAAGCAACCTCATGAGTTATTGAATTTTGGGAGAGGGTCTTCATATCTTTGTTTGAATTTTCCATGAAGGCCTGAATCATACTCTGGGCCCTTGCTAGTTTCACAAGATGATCATTCATTAAATCCATTGTCACTTTAGTCACAACTATGGTGTCTATATGTCCATGCTTCATATTTTTGTCTACTTCTGAGAAACTTTGTTCATTAGTCTTTAGCTTACCCAACTCTTCGATCCGGGTAAGATGGCTTTTGTGAGCCAAAATGTATGTTACTTTGTGGAGTTGGGCACATATTGAGAGTGAATTCCTCAACTCCTTGATTTTTTCCTCGGTTTGCTGACAATTGTCAAGTGTAGCAAAGTTGAGCTTCTTTTCCCACTCCATTATGCATGCCAGCTCTAGCAGAGCATCATGGTTTTTTGTAATCCATTGTTGCATCACATTCAAACCTTCTCTGATTGTAGTGAACTTTGTTTTCTTAGTTTAGGATATGTTGTGTTGAGCCATAATTTGGGAAACTATTTGTTGGAAAACCTGTATATTTGCGTACATATTTGTTGCCAGATTATGGATTTATTTCCTAACTCTTTCTACACAAACCTTGAATTCTTTGAGGTTGTCCTGATCACTTTTACTGTGTTGGACTTCCTCTTCTAACACTCTTATCATTTCATCATTTTCCTCACTTTCACGCACCAAGTCTTTTAGATTATGTTTTGATGCTAGTGTGAAAGCGACACCGATTGAGGCAATTGATAGGGGATCATCTTTAACATCTTTGATTACCTCAGCTTTGGTTGTCACCAACAACAAGATCTTCCTGAACACTGGTAGCTTCCTAGTTTTTTGTAAGATTATCTTACCAGAGTCTTTGTCAAATATGAAGGCGTTTAAGTTTTCCACCTTTCGGGCCTTCGATGGTGTGTATGCTCCTAATCCCAATTCACCTAATGGGAAGTATCCCCCTATGAGTGGGATGCCAGTTGATGATCCCAGAATAGCCATGTCCATGGAATCTATGATGCTATTTCTTTCTTCTTCCTCCTTTCTTCATTTTTCTTCTACTATTGTTGTTGCTTCCAATTCTGCTTTCACTTTTGGTTTATTTTGTGCAACGTCTTCTTGATTCTTGAGTTCGACCTCTTATTCTCTTATTTTCCTTTGTTTCTCCTTCTTATTCTCTTATTCTCTTATTTTCCTTTGTGTACAAGTGTCTGATATGCGATTTCCCGCAACACTAATCTGTCTAGTACAAATTTTGGGAGCAAGTTTGGAGCTTTGGTAGCTCCATATATCCTGTTGTAGGTGTCGTATTCAAGGAGATGCCAATCCCCTATCCTCTTAACTATGGCTTGTGCCTTATATTTCATGCAAGGTGCTAGCAAACAAAATATGAGGTGATACAGAGGGATTAGGAAATTATCGTATATCTTCTAATACTCAAAACAATATTTATGCTCCCATAGCACTTTGCAATATATGTGAATGTGGAATACACACATCACGTCGAGGAGGTAGGATGACATACGATAGCTTCATAACTCCCTTGAAGCAATGTGCTTTGTTATTGCAAGTGCTTCCTCTAAGGCAGAGGATAACATGTCATCCTAGTTGAATGTCGAACTGGTGACTGTGACATAGTACAAGAGAGGATCCCATGACATTTTGAACTTTTGGGCATCGGGTTCCCTATAAAGCCTACATATCATTGCCACTACATATTGGTATGGTGGCATCAGAATTTTTTTGGGTTATTCATTAGACGGTCTGGCCTTGAACAACTTTATAGGATTGTACCAACTCTTCAAGAATTCCTTGGGGCTGTGAGAGAAACTCTTCACCAGATTCTTGTCTAATGCCTTTTCTCCATCCTCTGCATGATAGCAGGAGGCAATCATTGAAGCCTGGAAGGAGGTGATTGGGCGATCTTTGACATTCATTATGTATCTAGTATTCAGATCGACATGCTTTACAATCCATGAAATGGCTTCCGCGTAGGGAAATATTGTTGCATGGGTTGTGACTTTATATAATTTATACCTTTTGATGTTTTTGTATGTGTTGAGGTGAGGATCTTCTTCAGGTAGCTAAGGGAATGTCTAGTTGTTGAACATATGGTACACTTTACCGCACTTGAGTGAGGTTTCCTTATCAATGACACCTTTAGTATCATCATAGACAGGCCTGAGAGTGTCGATATCCTATTCTTCTAGGATTATTCTTGTAGAGGCCTCTTCAACAAGAGCCTTGTATGCACTTTTTGATCCTTTTATGGGAGGAGTCATGGATGAATATGTAAAAATAAATCATGGCAGTATCCCAAAAACAACATATTTACCAATAGTATTGAAAAGTGAATGTAAAACAATATATCCAGTACTTACTGACACTACACAAACAAGATTTGAGAAGTGAGAGGCCTTGGATGTAAATTTGGGCAGTTATTTATGGTTTTTGAGGGTATTGGCGAGGAAGAGATTTCTTCACCGATACAGAGATGTATCAGTGATAAAATTATATTTTTTCCGATGCAAGGTTGTATTGGTAGGGACATTCCTTTCTCAGTCAATGTAACAGTTAAAGGCAGAATAAACCTCAGACGAATCCTTGTTTCTTCCATTCATTCCAAAACTGGAATTAATCCACTACTTTCTTGCCTAGGTTAAAATGGGGGCCTTGAACATGTATTGGGAGACAAATCATCATTCAATGAAGAGGTTGAACTTTGGGGTTCTCACATGTCAAGGGGAAAGGGAAAAACATTGAGGGGGAGGTCGACCCTGAACATAAATGTGGATGGCCAAGCAAGCTTTGAGGGTATGTGAATTTAAGCAGAGTTGAGTAGAAGTTAGGGTGACATAGATTTATAGTGTCGATGGCAGGAAGAAAACTCGTCATGAAGGGGGGGAAACACTATCCAATTAGGTGCACATGTTTGAAGGGTTTGGAAGCATTAAAAAGAAAGAGAGTCAACCTAGACTAAAACAATGGAAATCTTAGTCAATTTCTTCCCTCCCCTTTCCTCTTTTTTATATCCAAGTCCCTCCCCTTTCCTCTTTTTTATATCCAAGTGTAAGAATAACGCATGGGAAAGATCCATAAACAAAAATATGTGAAAGATCCAAACGGGGTTAAGTAGCCCCGTTGGGCGTCTTGGGCGTGAGAATCGAGAGAGTATAGGGCATGTACTTGACCCTCTGCATGTAAGAAATATGGGTTCAAGTATTATATCGATGGTCAGGGAAATATCTAACCCTGGTGTATCAACGTGGGACAATAGATTGGTCGCGGTGTTCCGGCGTTGAAAAGGGGATCGAGTGTTGAAGTATCGGCGCAAACAGGAAGATCCTGTTTTGATGCATCAGCGGTGGATGAGAGATCGGCTCCAGTGTTTTGGCATGGGAAGGAAGATGGAGTGTCAAAATATTGGAAGACGGAAAAAAAAATGTATGCGAAAAATTAAAGTATTGGCTCAATTAGAATAAAAGGGTTAGGTATTCATGAGAAATAATCCCAATTTCAAGCTTGAAGATCAAGGCATCATTTGTATTCATTTGCATAACAAGGAAGGCATCATTTGTATTCATTTGCATAACAAGGAGGTTGAGGCCATTGTGGATTATTTTTTGCCTAATATATGTGAAGAAGAATCTGTTATTCATTAGTAGAGTGATTGGCCATGGATTGGGTTCTTAATGTTGGTGATTTTATGCTTTTCATTAACAAATCCATATATTAGAATTAGATTAGGATGGTGTAGAATGAGATTGTTTGAAGTATCAACATGCTTCAAATTGAGTGAGTGGGATTTTTGTTGGAGGTATTTGATGGGGAAATAATATAGGAAAAAAAATCCAATTTTAGTCAATCAAGTGGACTAATGGATTGCTTAACTCAATGCATATGGATGTTTATAAGCTAATAATGAACAAGTCAATCACTAGTTCTTAACATGTCAAGATGTTGTAAAGTGATAATGGAGGGGAGGTATGTCAAAAGAGTTTTTTGAATATTACAAATAGGTTTGAATTATTATATACAAGATAACTCCTAATATCTCTAGTAGAAATGAGTGATCAAGAAAAATAATTAGACATCATCCAAATGTTAAGAAGAATGTTGAATCATGTGGATCACAACAACATGTATTGGGGTGACGTTATGAAAACTACAATGTTATTAAGAACATAATTCCATCTCAAATTTTGAATGATTGTACTCTAGAGGTTATGTGAATTGGGATGAAATTGTTAATGGTGGACATAAAGGTACTTGATTCGATGACTATCTACTAGGGCTAAAGGAGAAGAAGTCAAAAAATGGATAAGAGAAGTCAAAAGTGTATATGTTTTGAATATTGTGAAAGGGGTTATAGTTTGTAAACTATTGGATCTGAAAGAATGTACTCTTATTAAGATAAGGGGAGTCACACTTCATGACAATATTAACGAAAAATTGTCGATAAATCTAGAGTTAATAAATATGGAGGTTGATAGAGGAGAAATCAACAAATGTTGGGAAATTGACTTCTATGACAGTACAACTTTAGAATTAATGAATTATATGTGATTTAGAAGCTTATATTCAGTGTCTAAGGGATTATAACTACTAAATATTTAATAAAGAAAAAAAGGGTTATGCACAAACCTTATGGAAATTCATACATGGTTACCTAGAGTTGTGTCACACTATTTTGTACAAGGGGATCATTTGGAATATAGAGTCTCACATTATATTATATTTATAGTGTTTGTTTCTTTCCAAGTGAAGAGGTGTCATAGGAGATAGTATTTTGTCTACCACATTGGTCTTTTAGAATGGTAGTACATGGCCCATATATTTTGATTATGTACTGAGGTAATGATTTATCTCAATCAATAAAGTTACAATGATCTATCAACAAATAATTTGTATCTATATTCCACATGTGACTTCAGAAGTTGAATTTAACCATAGATGATATAATGTTAATAGTGGAGTGTACAAAAATAAAATATAGATGGTCAAGAGAGATGATGATGGCTTTGCTTGTCTCAGTAACCCACTAGGGTTTACCCTAGACACCGTTGTCTAACTTTATTGTCTATCTCCACATTGTCATGGAAATCCTCCTTTGGAGCTAAGGATAAACCTTCCTCTCCACCATGGCCATTAAAATCTCATTAGAGTTATTAATGGAACCCTATCCAACCCCATGTCCTCAAATAATTTTGATCATATCAACTCTATAAATATGCAAGCTCATGCAAAAAGCTCCACCACCAAATTTGTGAAGAAGGCATATCTAATCCTAAATTTGGACATCCTAAACCTAGAGTCACAACAAAGGATACATATCCTCTTTAAGAGTGCACTAATGGGTAATTTCACTAACATATTGCCCCACTCTCTCACACATAGATCAATCGATTATCGAATCTTGGAAACCGAAGTTGCAAGGGAAACTATCTTCCTTGGGTTAATGTGCTTTCATGTTTCACTCCAAAGAAGATGTATACCTCATCTTTAGATCAAGTTTGTATTTTATGGGTTTGAGAGGTATATATATTAATAATAGGTCATTGGACTTCAAGAAAACTTTAAAACAATGCATCAATGCCATTTTAGGTTTGTCTCCCCTACCTTCCATTAATTTTCTAAGACAAACCCACCCTAAAATCCATTTGAAGCAAATTAGGGAAGTTTATCACAGTAGAAGAGCAAAAGGGGTCCTAATACTCCTACACTTCATTTGTGTGGAAGTCACTTTGTACAAAGGCCTCCCAAAATCCATATTAATTTATTTGTATGGAAGGATCTTCCACCAAGATATATACTATGAAAGTTGGCCATTTCAATGCAATTTGTTCCATGAATTTGGGCACTTTTTCGAAATTCCAAGATTGAATAGAGAAGGTTGATCTGTAGAAGGTCTATTATCCAAGCAATCAAAATTTGGACATAATTGTGACCCACAAGAAAATTATTCCACTACAAAAAAAGCATCCAAAACATAGAGATATCGTAACATTTATCAGTTGATTCTAATCTCTAGTGGATAGGTATATTCTTGATAAAGAAGGTAAGAAGTTTCAAAGTTGAGATCTATAAAAGGAAGGGACCCACCTCAGTGGACCCACATGAAAACAAGTTTCTTCAAAGGAATGGATAGCAACTTGGCTGACATATATTCTCATAGATTAAAATTCATGACCATCAAGACACAACAAAGGGAACAAAATGCACACTAGACATCCTGATAGTGGTTAAATAACCCTAACCCCTCCCAACGAAAGGGAAAAAGAAGCATCACATAAGTGGACCCTGGAGTGGTAGTAGAAGAAGATATATATGAGTGAAAATGAAACAAAAAGGTTTAGTCATCCATGCCTCGACTTCACCAGCAAGGCGAGCACCCCCTTAGACATCACCTCCACTCACCCAAGTAAGGAAATCCAACGTAAAGCATAGGGAAAAAGAGATTGAGAGAGACATAACGCATGGAATTAAACAATATATTTTTCAATACAAAGACTTTGTGGGAGAGCTATCCCTTGACATTCCCTTGTATTAATAAGTTTTGTCATCAAGCGACTTAGCCAGTTTATACTATATTTTAAATATTTATTGCTTCAATACACTATTGTGCTCTCAGTTTATCTAATATTCATTCATGCAAACTAGGGAATGGAAAAAACTAGGAAGAAAAAGAAGAGTCAAAGTACTTGGGAAATCTTATATTCATTCATGCAAACTAGGGCTTGGAAAAAACTAGGAAGAAAAAGAAGAACCAAAGTACTTGGGAATCCCCCTGCCTTAGGAGAGTTAGGGGATTTCTTCATATAGTTGAATCTATCATGACATTGCATATCTCTTCTCTAATCAAGTAAACTTTTCATATTTTGACTCAATACAATTTAACTGTTTGAATTAAAAAAAATAGTGGAGTGTTGAAATGCAACTTTATTAATAAAGATAGTTCATTACATCAATTCATACTAAAAATACTAAAAATATATGGGTCACACATTGTTATGCTCATAATATAAATGGAAACAAACTACGATACCATGTGACACATATTGATATTAAAAATGATCAACATGGGAATGAAAGAAAGTATCACTTTACGATACCTATAAATTTTTTTGCATGCCTCCAAAACCATAATAAGTACTAATATCACCTTGGCTTTTGATTATTCAAATCAGGCCTCTACTAGGAACAATAGAGAATCCTCCTAGTGTTCACTATGGTCAAGAGATTAGGACATGTTACTTGTTGATAGTCCATTTATGTCGGCATCAATCACTGATGAGATGTGATCACTCTAAGGTTTAATCTATGATGTTGTTGATGTATCTATATTGATTATGGAGGTAGCACATGCTTCTAATTTGGTCCATGGCTGACATAGATTATTGGAAATGATAATGTTATGAACCAATGTCTTGAGAATGAAAAAGTCAATGAATAACAATCCACTTCAAGGGGGAAACCTCCGTTTACAATATATTCAATGTACAATATGAGATGAGATGATCCTAAGACTAGGTCTCCTTGGTATATATATATATATATATAGGAGACAAAGGGTACAATTATAATGAAATGGTACAATGAAAGGTTCTAGCCTACATAGAAATATAACACTAGAAATGTAATAATTCAATATCTATGGAATAATAAGGGGTCTTATACTTAACATGCGGCTTTGTCTATGGCTTAACATGCCCCCCCATTCAAACAAGTGTTGTTCTCAACACTTGAATCACTGCAGGTGTTTCTACATGCATAACTCATCTTCCCATGTCGCCTCTTCCACTAGTTGGTTCTTCTATTTGACGAGGTACTTATTAATTGCTCGATTTCACAACTACTTAATGCTTGTTTCAAGGATTGTTTCTGGTTCTAGTATGATTTTTCCTTCTTCACTAATATATGGTAAAATAATTTTGACTAGGATCTTTCCATTGATTACCTTCTTTAAGAAAGAAACATGGAAGACTGGATGTGTTATCACTCCAGGAGTCTCTTCAGGTTGTAGATCAAGAGAGCCTGGTAACTTAATCAGAATGCTCAATAATGTATTGAAGATTGGATCAAATATGAATAATTCACATACTCACTCCTTCACTCAAAGATAATTTGAATATATTTAAACAAGATAAGGACTTCAAGAGCTATTGATCACAGGGTTTGCAAAATATAAGTGTATGGAGAATGCTAACTATGCCAACAACATCACATATATTGAAAACACATGTGAAAGGTTGAAAATAACCAGCAGAAGCTTTGTGATCTCAGTTTACTAATGCAGAGATAAGATAACAGTCATCAATCATTAAGTAAACCAGGAAATGAACATGACATTCAACTCACAAGTACAGAAAAAGGAAGAAGAATGGAAGTCTGAACTATATCACTGAAAGAAGCTTTTCATTCCAAAATATATATCAAAGTTTTTACTATAAAGAGTGTCTAAAAGTCTTCAATCTCCAACCCTTGGTCTTGAGGACTGAACCCCCTTTCCTCTTACAATTGATAGAATAAAATAAAAAATACAAGTAGTAAATTGTTGCTATCTTTTTGGAAACAAATTTAATCTACATACTAAATATAGTAGCATGATGTTAGAAATCTAGAAGGAATTGCCAAAAATATTCGAGCAAATAGAGTTATGACCACAAATTTTCATCAGTCTTTGAATAAAAAAAAATCTTTAGGCTCGGGAAACTTGATTTCCTCCCTGATTTTCTGCCTTAAAATATGAAGCTTTTTTTCCAAATTTTTTTTTCTCGAATTTATATAGATAATAAATTCATTTACAAAAAGACGAAGGGAAATGATCAGCCACTAATGAACCCATACCGTCAATACAACCATAATAGTGCTATCATCCCATACAAGAGAAAGAAAAAACAATCTCGGAGACAAAGACTGTCCTTTGAACACCATTGATCGGAATCAGGAACCTTTTCGATCTGCTGTTGAGAGAGCAGCCCACATTATTCGAAAATGTTTAATGTGGAAATGGGGCTCTCGATTCCTCTATCACAGTGATAGATCGAGAGCCGCCCAATCACCGCGGTTAAAGCCCTCTTTGATAGAGCATCGGCTGCCCTGTTTAGTGAACGAGGAACATGTTGAAATTTGAGATTGGAGAAACACTTGGAGAGGGTTCTGGTTTGTTGCATCCAGCCTTCCAAATGGATTGATTTGAGCTTGCAATTGTTTGAAATCCAATCTAAAATGACTTTCGAGTCGCCCAGGACATGAAGGTCATCGAGAGACCATTGAGCCGCAAGAGAGAGCGTTTCCCATAAACCCAGGAGCTCAACTCGCGTATTAGTGCCTGCTCCATCGTTGATAAACCAGTTGGTGATTCTAGACTGGTGTGTTTTGAAAAATCCGCCAGCTCCGCAGCAGGATCCATCTGACTGCGCTGCTCCATCAAAGAAAGCTACGGTGTGGCCTTCAGGCAAATCCAGGTTCAAGGTTCGATGTGGGAAGCTTCTGACAGTGGAAGGC
>ML778405.1:409429-419929 GCA_009831015.1 Picea engelmannii
TTCCGAATCCAATGGAGAAGCGATTTAGATTCTAGGTACTTGTCCATAATAATTTTGTTCCAAATGCTGCCAGTGGAGACAGCTCTCCAGAAGGAACTGGCCAGGAGGGCCACATTAAAAGAGAAAAGGTTTTTGAGGCCCCAACCTCCTTCCCTTTTAGACTTTGACAAGGTTTGCTAGTTACATAGATGGAAACGTTTTTTGACAGCGTTCCCACCCCACAGAAAATCGAACATTAATCTCCGCAGCGAAGTGATTACCTTTGAAGGAATCTTTTCCAACATCATCCAGTAAACTGCCAGACTCTGGAGAACTGATTGGAACAGGACCAGCCGCCCTCCCATTGAAAGCCACTTGTTACACCAGAAACCGATCCTTCTTTCAAAAGTGTTCACCAGCCAGCTCCAGTCTTCAGGGGAAGAGGCTCTCAACTTCAAGTGAAAACCCAAATAAGTGAATCCCTCATTTACATTTTTAAAGGTGAGAGGGATAGTGGCTTGAAGAAGCTGGAGCTCGGTCTCAGCAAGCCCCCAGTAATGAACGGATGACTTAGAGACATTAATTGATAATCCGGAAACCAAGCAGAAGTGCTGGATTATCTCTAGGATACAAAGCCATTCCACCGGATCTTAATCCCAGAAATTTTTGGATAAGCTTTTGGAGAGCAGAATGCTGAGCCCTTCCATTATCAGAATGAACAAATAGGGGGATAGTGGACAGCCCTGACGAAGTCCTCTCTCGCTTTTGAAGAAGGAGGAAGGATCCCCATTAATTAACACAGCTATGTTTGCAGTTGAAACACAAGCAAGAATCCAATTAGTGAAATTAACTTCAAACCCCACCGCATGGAGAACTAGTCTTAAAAAATCCCAGTCAATGCAGTCGAATGCTTTTTTGAGGTCTAGTTTCATGACTAGAGCCTTTAGGTTATGCCGTTTTATACTGTGTAGGCACTCATGCGCTGCTCCGATCGCATCATGGATCCTTCTGCCCTGCAGGAAGCCCAGCTGTTCCGCGGAGAGGCTTCTTTCTAGAAAAGGTTTGATTCTGTTGGAGATTACCTTTGAGATGATCTTGTATATGAGGTTGCAGAGTGAAATCAGACGGAAGTCATTGAACGAAACTGGCCTGCTTTCTTTCGGGATTAAGACCAGAAATGTTGAATTTATGCCTCCTGCAATCTTGCCTTTAATTCTGGTATCCTCCACCATTTGTAGCAGCTCTTCACCTACAAGCTCAAAAAAGAAACAAAAAAATTCTGAAGTCCAGTCATCAGGGCCTGGGCTTCGCTCAGCTTTAAAATGTAAAAGAATATATTTTATCTCTTGCAGTGTGACAGGCTTGTAAAGCGATCCAGCTTCATCATCGGAAACTAATCTAGGAAATAAGAGAGCCGTAGCCCCTTTATCCTGGAGGTTGTTCATACCTGTAGCTTTGTACTGATTTTTAAAGAATGAAACGGCCTCATCCTTTATTGCCTCCTGCCCGCGGATCTCTAAACCTCCATTATTTATAGACCAAATCATTTTTTTTTTCCTGTTGTAGCTGGCGACCTTGTGGAAATACTTGGAATTAGAGTCCCCAGATCTAAGCCAAGTTTCCCGGCTTCGGAGCCGCCAAGCAACTTCTTCAGCCTTTAGTAGATTGGACCTGTTGGCTTCAAGACGTTTTAATCTATCTGTGTCATCCGAACTGGGCATCCTGGATGAGCTGAGTGTGAGATTAGTGATTTCGGTCTCCAGCGAGAGTAAACTGGACTGGTCGGCTATAGATTTTAAATGAAACCAGTGCTTTGTCTTTAATTTAAGAACTCGTAATTTCCATACCAGGCGAGTCTGAGGGTTGACATCGGCAGTGAAACGATGGTCCGTCCAAGTCTCTTTAACAAGCTGAATGTAATCTTTCAATTCTAAGCAAGAATGATTGAATTTAAAGGGCGTAGGCTTGGGAGGCTCGGAAAGCCTCAGCTGAAGAACAATCGGCGCGTGGTCAGAGAAGAAAGGAGACACCACCCAGGAGGAGGACTGTCCAGAGGAGGAAAGTAACGCTGCAGCAACATAAAACCAGTCCAGTCTTCTAGCCAGAGCACTCGGCCCCATCCTTCCGTTGCGCCAAGTGGGTGAGAGTATAGAAGGCCGAATGTCAATCAGGAAGTTAGAATCAAAAATCTCTTTGAATCGGGCACCAGAGGGTTCAGAGCCGAGAGCACCTCCCCATGATTCCCCAGCCTCAAAAAAGAGATTCAAGTCACCGCCTAAGATGAGATTTTTTAAGGAAAGGATGCCACTAGCTGCTAGCTGGGACCA
Source organism: Picea engelmannii (assembly GCA_009831015.1). Lineage (NCBI taxonomy): Eukaryota > Viridiplantae > Streptophyta > Pinopsida > Pinales > Pinaceae > Picea > Picea engelmannii. The sequence goes on from ML778405.1 coordinate 411,736, forward strand.
GAAGAGCACTTTATCTGAACATGGGCCATATAAATTGAGTAGTGCCAGCTCTACATTTGAGGCAAGACAGTGACCCTGTAATAACAAGCCTCCACACGACAAGGAGGGATTCAGTGCAAAGAGACAAGGGTCCCATGCCACTAGCAATCCTCCAGAGAGGCCTAAGGAGCTCACTACCGTTGAGAACCAAGAGGGACGGAACTGATAAATGAAATCTCTGGCTTTGTTATCAGATGTGAGAGTCTCTTGAAGGAGAATGAGGTCGGGCTTTATCTGCGCCAGCAATCTTCGGAATGAGGCAACCTTGAGGGTGCCTCCGATCCCTCTAATATTCAGAGAGAGCACGATCATTACTTTGATCGTGCCAAGGCCTTCATTGCTCTAAGGGCCTTTCCATCCAGAGAGGGCAAAACAGAGTCCAATTCCTGAGTGCCTTGAGCCTCCTTTTTCTTTCTGGAGCTTCGGGTTTGAAGGGGGGAAAGTTCAGTGGCTAATCCTCGTGACCAGGCAAAAGACTTTGTGTCCAAAAGTTTAGAGTTTGAGGTGCCAGCTCCATATGTTTCAGAAATAACTTATTTGCCTCGGTACGTAGGGAGTTGAATAGTATGAGACGGGGGAATAAGAGAATGCAGAGGGAGGCTAAGAGCGTCCAGGAAAGTAGTTCCCTCCTCTTCCGGTTGACAGTAACCAGGTAGATCCTGAGTGGCTGCGGAGGGAACTGAGCAGGAGTGTCCAGTTGAGAGATCAGCTGTGGAAACTGGCAGGAGAGGAGATATCCCCTGAGGTAACATCGAGTTGTGAGAGCTATGGTCTGTCGGTTCTAAAGTTTGTGAGGGATCCGAAGTGGGGGAGTGTAACTCTTCAAGAGGGGGAGAAAGCCAGCTGAAATTATTAATGGCTTCTTTATCCGCTACTGAGAGAGAACGATAAAGGAGTGGGCAAAGTAACTTAAGTTTGGAGAGCCGGTTGTCGGTTTGAGTCGGGGAGCAAGGGCTGGAGGCCAGGTTCGAATCCAGATGTGCCAGGGATGGGTCTGAATCGGTGTAATCTGGAGGATTTAAATGAAGCTCATCCTCTTCAGTGCAGAGGTTCGAAGACTTACCAGGGCAAGAATGTCGAAGATGGCCCGTTTCCCTACAAATGTTGCAGCGGAAGGGCAGACCAAGATAGTCTAAGGTCTGTTGATGGACCCGGCCACGCCAAACAATGTCCAGCTTTGCCGGTAAACCTGCAGTAATGTCTATGGCAACTAGAATCTTACCCATCTTCCTCGATGGGCTCTTTTGGGACTGTGTATCGAGAGAAATAAACTGTCCAATGGAGTTTCCAATCGCTTTCAAAGATTCATCATTCCAGAGGTGTAATGGGAGCCCCGGGAGGAGGACCCATAGATGACGGTGCTGGAAGTACTCCGAGTCAGGGTTGAAAGCCAGTCTCCATCTCTTCAGCATAATGCTGCTACCCCCGTAGGTCCAGAAGGAGGAAAGTAGCAGAGAAGCATCATCCGACGACCTGCAAATGAAACAGAGCCACCCTTTTCTAAGGAAAAGAACCTCAGGAGCATAACCCAGAAGAGGAAGCCATGAGGTCTGTATCCAATCTTCCAAAGGCTGTCTGCTCAAGCTTTTATAAGAGATTCGGCCCACCAATGCGCTTGTCGACATTTTGCAGAGGTCCTCTAGACCTACACCGTCCCCCAGCACTAAGCGCTTTGGATGTTTGGTAGCCTTCCACACCTTTCGTCTGATAGGTGCTCTGTCAGTGTGCTTGGAGACTTTTTTGGAGTCCAGGCCTGTCGAGGGGACTAGGGGAGGTCTGTCACGATCCCCTTGTGCCCCGGCTAGAGAACAAGTGTGGAGGTCAGGTGCAGGGTGCGTCTCGGCGGGAAAAGAGGGCACAGAAGGATTTGAAAAAAAAGATGGCGGTCTTTTGGTAAGAGAGTCAACCTTATCGAAAAATCCATCCTGTTCCCAAAGCAGCTCATCAGCCGGATTCATCAGAATGTCAGTCAGATCGTTCATTTTAACTCTGTGGGGTAAGTCGGGTCCCTCGAAATAGACAGAGTTCCCGTATCGAGTTGGTGGGTGAAAACGAGAAGTCCATGACAGCCAGAGGAGGACAGAGCTGTATCGCTTTAAAAGGACAAGGAGACAAAACCGGTCCACCAGTAAACAGAGCTTCTGGGGGATAGTCCGGTGACTAAAGACAAAGTGAGTGAGGACGTGACAGTCAGAGGCAGGAAGATCTGTTGCACACCAAAAAAAACGGGCGAAAGACAATACCAGGACCACTTAGCAAAAAACTAGACAGAGGCTACCGACAAAGATCGTATGGCAGACAGAAGGATCAGAAAAAGACATGAACCAGGAAACTCGCCAACCAGTCTGGTCTGTAGCGCACCGAACTGATTAAGAGATGAGACCTGAGATAACAAAAATCAGTGTTTTTAAAAAAAAGCTAAGACAGAAACTACCGACAAGGGACAAGGGTCAGACAGGAGGAGGACTCGCCGACCAGTAAATCAACCAGTAATCTCAGAAGGTAATGTTCTGGAGGGAAGAGGGACTGGCCCCGGCAACGCCTGGTTTGGAGGATCCGCCATGAGGGAAGCTGACTTATCTATCTGTTTGCCAAGAATATAAACACTTAACAATGCAAAGTTACACTTGAGTCCTAAAATATGAAGCTGACTGCCACTTTGAGCTCCAATTGCCATGTGTACCCTTATCTGCTGCCCTTGATATCTGCAGATAATTTGGTGATATGAAACTAATTTTTCTGCCAACTGTACCCGAGGTGTCTTTTGACTGTTAACTTTCTTCCATGAAATCTGGGATTACAATCTTTGACTGATGATACAAGTGATTCTAAGACTTGTGAGGTGCCTCAAACCATTTTGAATCCTTATCCTAGGGCTAAGGTTTGAGAGCAAAAATATCAAAAGAACTAGGCTAACAAGTGAGCCTTCTAATAATGATACTTTTGATTTATAAAGAGCATCACAGTATGTCGAATATGCATAATCACTTCCAGTATTTGAAATACAATGTCTTTCCAACTAATATAATGTCATAATGGCATAATCTTGATATGCTAACTCAGCAGACGCATTTGATATTTAATGGAAAGAAGCAACCGTCTGGGCTGCTTTTTCGAATTGGCCTTCCAGTCAATGATCTCCTTGACAGTTGACTTGCCTCTAAAGTCACATTCAAAGATGAACCTGAAGAAGGAGCAAGATTCTCTTGTTCTTTAAGTTCACTGTGTTCTATCTTAACCCTTGTCACCTTGCCTATGACAAGCACAACTGATATATTCATGGAAGAAAACAAAGAATTTTCAAGAGATTGACATGATTCTGTAGAAGCAGAGATATCTTGAAACTGCCCAGAGGTTGAAAGATCTTAAACTGTGAAGAAAAGAAGTGGCCTCCAACACCTCATCCTCGGATACTTTTTCCCGAGTCTCAAGACCATCATTAGAAACACCACAGAAATTGTTTTCAGATGAAGTTTGAGCTGATGCATCACCTATATGCATGCTGATTGTCCCAATCAAAAGCATTTGTATTCTTTTGCAAAGCACCATTTGAGCAGTAATCTGGAATATTTGCTTCAGCTGCATCATTTGTCATATGAGTAATCATGTTCCATCCATTCTAAGGTGTCTTCAACAACTTGATCATTCTCCAGAGCCTTCTGGAACTTCCTGATATGCAACAGCAAGAGATCGAAGTCCTCGTTCAGCAAACTTGTCAATAACTGTATGAACTCGGTGCTCAATTTCTGACTTATTATGAGCAAGGTTGAGAATCTGCTCCGGAGCACCTTTACTAACTCGATGCATTTCCCCTTCGCTTTCAATATAAGTGAGAGCTGTCCTCTTGTCAGTTGGATTAAAAGGAAGAAAATGCACCTTTTGAATGCCCGCCTGTGCCTCCTCAAGATCAGCAAGCATCCCAACAATTTGCTGCGTCAATGCCATCTTGATTCTCTATTCGGGATTCCCTTGCAGCCATCAGGATGAAAGTGTCCTTATCGTATCCTTGTAAACACCTCAATTATGTTCTTGTCCATGTAGCAATAATAACACATTAAATTTCGCCCTGTTTGCAAGTATATCCTGAAAACCCCACAACCCGTAGTCTGAGGGCAGTTGCCCAACTCACAGAGTCCCACAATCGGCATGGCCATTGCTGTCAGAGACACGATGCTTTGGTCGGCGATGAACAACCATCCCCACACATGGAGCATCGTGGTTGTGAAGGTCATGGCCAAGATGCCTTCGACCATGGCACAGAAGAGAGCCACCAACATGGAGATTCGACAGTTAAGGGCGTCGTTATATTCTGACTTCTGAGATAGATTCGCAACGGATTCAGAACGGACTGGGCCAGCAAATTGGGCAGAGAGAAAAGCAAATAGGTGGCCGCCATGGAAGTAATGTTAGCATCCTGGCTACACCAGAGAAGGATCCTTTCCATGTTTTTGACTTGTAACCTGCAGCTTAACATCTGATAACTCGACAATCTATGATGTTGTTGATGTATTTATATTATGGTTATCATGCATGCATATAGGTGATGCATCAGCTCAAACTTCATCTTAAAACAATTTCTGTGGTGTTTCTAATGATGGTCTTGAGACTCTGGAAAAAGTATCCGAGGATGAGGTGCTGGAGGCCACTTCTTTTCTTCACAGTTCAAGATCCTTCAATCTCTCGGCAGTTTCAAGATATCTCTGCTTCTACAGAATCATGTCAAGATATATTCATGAAAATTCTTTTTTTTTTCCATGAATATATCAGTTGTGCTTGTCATAGGCAAGGTGACAAGGGTTAAGATAGAACACAGTGAATTTAAAGAACAAGAGAATTAGCATATCAAGATTATGCCATTATGACATTATATTAGTTGGAAAGGCATTGTATTTCAAATACTGGAAGTGATTATGCATATTCTACATACTGTGATGCTCTTTATAAATCAAAAGTATCATTATTAGAAGGCTCACTTGTTAGCCTAGTGCTTTTGATATTTTTGCTCTCAGACCTTAGCTTAGCTGTAGGATAAGGATTCAAAATGGTTTGAGGCACTTCACAAGTCTCAGACTCGCTTGTATCATCAGTTAAAGATTGTAATCCCAGATTTCATGGAAGAAAGTTAACAGTCAAAAGACACCTCGGGTACAGTTGGCAGAAAAATTAGTTTCATATCACCATCACCAAACTATCTGCAGATATCAAGGGCAGCAGATAAGGGTACACATGGCAATTGGAGCTCAAAGTGGCAGTCAGCTTAATATTTTAAGGCAGAAAATCAGGGAGGAAATCAAGTTTCCTGAGCCTAAAGATTTCTTTTTCATTCAAATAATGATGACAATTTGTGGTCATAACTCTATTTGCTCGAAGATTTTTGGCAATTTCTTCTGGATTTCTAACTTTAGTATGTAGATTAAATTTGTTTCCAAAAAGATAGCAACAATTTACTACTTGTATTTTTTATTTTATTCTATCAATTTTAAGAGGAAAGGGGGTTCAGTCCTCAAGACTAAGGGTTGGAGATTGAAGACTTTTAGACACTCTTTATAGTAAAAACTTTGATATATATTTTGGAATGAAAAGCTTCTTTCAGTGATATTGTTCAGACTTCCATTCTTCTTCCTTTTTCTATACTTGTGAGAGTTGAATGTCATATTCATTTTCTGGTTTACTTAATGATTGATGAGTGTTATCTTATTTCTACATTAGTAAACTAAGATCACAAAGCTTCTGCTGGTTATTTTTAATCTTTCACATGTTTTTTCAATATATGTGATGTTGTTGGCATAGTTAGCATTCTCCATACACCTATAGTTTGCAAACCCTCTGATCAATAGCTCTTGAAGGCCTTATCTTGTTTAAATATATTCAAACTAACTTTGAGTGAAGGAGTGAGTGTGTGAATTATTCATCTTTGATCCAATCTTCAATACATTATTGAACATTCTGATCAAATTACCAGGCTCTCTTGATCTACAACCCGAAGAGACTCCTGGAGTGATAACACATCTAGTCTTCCATGTTTCTTTCTTAAAGAAGGTAATCAATGGAAAGATCTCAGTCAAAATTATTTTACCATAGATTAGTGAAGAAGGGAAAATCATACTACACCATAAACAATCCTTGAAACAAGCATTAAGTAGTTGTGAAATCGAGCAATTAATAAGTACCTCGTCAAATAGAAGAACCAACTAGTGGAAGAGGCTACATGGGAAGATGAGTTATGCATGCAGAAACACCTGCAGTTATTCAAGTGTTGAGAACAACACTTGTTTGAATGGGGGGGCATGTTAAGCCATAGACAAAGCCCCATGTTAAGTATAAGACCCCTTATTAATCCATAGATATTGAATTATTACATTTCTAGTGTTGTATTTCTATGTAAGCCAGAACCCTTCATTGTACCATTTCATTATAATTGTACCCTTTGTCTCCTATATATATATATATTGGAGTAAAAATGTAAGGCTAAGAGTTTTTGAAGCCCTTTTTGGATCTTATGTCAAACGTTTAAGTAGTGACAAATTTGAGGTATCAGATAGAAGGGTGAGACAAATGAGGTGTTTCCATCATTGAAAGATTTTTAAGATAGAATGAAGAAATCAAATTATTAGATAAACTTGCTCGAAAGACGAACATATTAAATTATGGTGGTTATTACGGTGAAAGTTTTATAATTGAAAGATTCCTTGATGGTTTGAATAATTATAATGGGATGTTTATAATTGAAAGGTGCTTAAATATACTTAAAATTATTGATATAGTTATGTTATTGTAGCTTAATCTATGATGTTGTTGATGTATTTATATTGATTATGGAGGTAGCACATGCTTCTAATTTGGTCCCCGATTGACATAGATTACTGGAAATGATAATGTTATGAACCAATGTCTTGAGAATGAAAAAGTCAATGAATAACAATCCACTTCAAGGGGGAAACCTTCGTTTACAATATATTCAATGTACAATATGAGATGAGATGATACTAAGACTAGGTCTCCTTGGTATATATATATATATATATATATATATATATATAGGAGACAAAGGGTACAATTATAATGAAATGGTACAATGAAGGGTTCTAGCCTACATAGAAATATAACACTAGAAATGTAATAATTCAATATCTATGGATTAATAAGGGGTCTTATACTTAATATGGGGCTTTGTCTATGGCTTAACATGCCCCCCCATTCAAACAAGTATTGTTCTCAACACTTGAATAACTGCAGGTGTTTCTACATGCAGAACTCATCTTCCCATGTCGCCTCTTCCACTAGTTGGTTCTTCTATTTGACGAGGTACTTATTAATTGCTCGATTTCACAACTACTCAATGCTTGTTTCAAGGATTGTTTCTGGTTCTAGTATGATTTTTCCTTCTTCACTAATCTATGGTAAAATAATTTTGACTGGGATCTTTCCATTGATTACCTTCTTTAAGAAAGAAACATGGAAGATTGGATGTGTTATCACTCCGGGAGTCTCTTCAGGTTGTAGATCAAGAGAGCCTTGTAACTTAATCAGAATGCTCAATAATGTATTGAAGATTGGATCAAAGATGAATAATTCACACACTCACTCCTTCACTCAAAGATAATTTGAATATATTTAAACAAGATAAGGCCTTCAAGAGCTATTGATCACAGGGTTTGCAAAATATAGGTGTATGGAGAATGCTAACTATGCCAACAACATCACATATATTGAAAAAACATGTGAAAGGTTGAAAATAACCAGCAGAAGCTTTGTGATCTCAGTTTACTAATGTAGAGATAAGATAACAGTCATCAATCATTAAGTGAACCAGGAAATGAACATGACATTCAACTCACAAGTACAGAAAAAGGAAGAAGAATGAAAGTCTAAATAATATCACTGAAAGAAGCTTTTCATTCCAAAATATATATCAAAGTTTTTACTATAAAGAGTGTCTAAAAGTCTTCAATCTCCAACCCTTAGTCTTGAGGACTGAACCCCTTTTCTCTTACAATTGATAGAATAAAATAAAAAAAAACAAATTGTTGCTATCTTTTTGGAAACAAATTTAATCTACATACTAAATATAGTAGCATGATGTTAGAAATCTAGAAGGAATTGCCAAAAATCTTCGAGCAAATAGAGTTATGACCACAAATTGTCATCAGTCTTT
>ML778405.1:449525-462393 GCA_009831015.1 Picea engelmannii
CATATGAGTAATCATGTTCCATCCATTCTAAGGTGTCTTCAACCACTTGATCATTCTCCAGAGCCTTCTGGAACTTCCTGATATGCAACTGCAAGAGATCGAAGTCCTCGTTCAGCAAACTTGTCAAAAATTGGATGAACTCGGCGCTCAATTTCTGACTTATTATGAGCAAGGTTGAGAATCTGCTCCGGAGCATCTTTACTAACTCGATGCATTTTCCCTTCACTTTCCATATAAGTGAGAGCTGTCCTCTTGTCAGTTGGATTAAAAGGAAAAATATGCACCTTTTGAATGCCCGCCCGCGCCTCCTCAAGATCAGCAAGCATCCCAACAATTTGCTGCATCAATGGCATCCTGATTCTCTATTCGGGATTCCCTTGCAGCCATCAGGATGAAAGTGTCCTTATCGTATCCTTTGGTAAACACCTCAATTATGTTCTTGTCCACAGTAATTTTATTCCGTGTTAATGTCCCAGTTTTGTCACTGCAAAGCACATCCATTCCAGCCATTTCTTCAATAGCTGTCATCCGTTTTGTGATAGCACCCTGTTGAGTTAGACGGTGGGTTCCAATGGCCATTGTCACAGAAAGGGCAGTGGGCATTGCTATTGGAATCCCACCAATGAGGAGAACCAGAAGGTTATCAATTCCAGGGAGATATTTACGGTCTTGAATTGATACATAACAATGATCTCAACTATCATGCCAATTGCAATTTAGCAAATGCAGAAATTCCCAATTGCAGTCAAAACCTTTTGGAAGTGGCCAACTTGGTTTGTACTGTCCACAAGATGCGCTGCTTCACCAAAAAATATGGAATCCAGTAGCAATAACAACACATTAAATTTCGCCCTGTTTGCAAGTATATCCTGAAAACCCCACAACCCGTAGTCTGAGGGCAGTTGCCCAACTCACAGAGTCCCACAATCGGCATGGCCATTGCTGTCAGAGACAAGATGCTCTGGTCTGCGGTGAACAACCATCCCCACACGTGGAGCATCGTGGTTGTGAAGGTCATGCCCAAGATGCCTTCGACCATGGCACAGAAGAGAGCCACCAACATGGCGATTCGACAGTTAAGGGCGTCGTTATATTCTGACTTCTGAGATAGATTCGCTGCGGATTCAGAACGGACTAAGCCAGCAAATCGGGCAGAGAGAAAAGCAAATAGGTGGCCGCCATGGAAGTAATGTTAGCATCCTGGCTACACCAGAGAAGGATCCTTTCCATGTTTTTGACTTGTAACCTGCATCTTAACATCCGATAACTCGACAATCAAACCTTTAAACACCTATAACTTCACTTGGCACCTGTATCATGAATAGACACCTGGCATAAGGTTTTTTACTCTGTGTTTTTTTATTTTATTTATAAAGCGAAATCCCACATGCATCGGGATTTAGAAATCTGTAGCCTATATATGCACTAAGGCTCATACTTTATTTTAGTAAAGCATGTGAAAGAGAAGGCTTGGTTCTCTTGTGTCACTTAAGCAAACACCTTTTCTTGGTAAAAGGCTAAATAAATAAAAAGAATTTAAATTGGTAAAAAGCTAAAGAATTTTTTTAATTTTTATTTATTTATTTAACCTTTAACCAAAAAGAGGTGTGTGCTTAAGTGAACATAGTCTATCCTAAGTCCAGCAGACCCTAAAAGTGAAGGTCCATAAGCCATAAATACTTATGAAAAATTTTATTTTTGGTTTTTTTATTTAAATTGGGAAAAAGCTAAAGAAATTTTTATTTATTTATTTATTTATTTATTTAGTCTTTAACCAAAAAGAGGTGTGTGCTTAAGTGAACATAGTTTATCCTAAGTCCAGCAGACCCTAAAAGTGAAGGTCCATAAGTCATAAATACTTATGAAAAATTTTATTTTTGGTTTTGCAGGTTATAGTCAAAGATTAGGTTTCTAGGCGGAAATTAAAGATAAGAGCTCATTGAAATTTGATGAAGAATTTGAAAGGTTATGACAATGGGTAAAAGAGCAAATAGATTATGACAATTTTAGCACAAAGATGCTAAAGATGTTTAAAATTTTAAGGGAAAAATTTGAGCGCTAACAGGATGTACACATGAAGATGGAGTAAACTCCAATTTGTAAGCCATACTTATAATCCTTTGCAACACCTTATAAGGTCCATAATGTTTGGGTGCTAATTTATTGTCCTTTTTTTTTTTTCACTTGAGGGACATTTGTTTATATGGTTGTAGCCTCAAAAATACCCAATCCCCCACTTCAAATTCTCTTTCATTGCGATGTTGATTTGCTTGTTGTTTCATCCTATTTTGTGCCATAACCAAGTTTTCCTTCAATACTTTGAGAACCTCTTGTTGGTGCCCTATGTGGTCCTCCACTTCCTAAACCTTTGTGGTCCCTTTCAAGGGCGATGTGATGGATGGAGTATGATATCCATAAAGTGATAGAAATGGGGACATTTTTTATGAAGTATGAAAGGATGTGGCATACCACCATTCTTCCAAGGGAAACCACTTGACCCATTGTGTATGTTTATCATATGCAAAGCAATGAAGATATCATTCTAGACATTTATTCACAACATCAATTTTCCCATTGGATTGCGGATGGTAAGATGAGCTATGAGCCAATTGAGTACCCAAACAAGAAAAACATTCAATCCAAAAATTTCCAGTGAAAATTGGATCTTTATCGCTTAAAATAATCTTGGAGACTCCATGTAGCTTTTGAAATATTTCCATGAATGTTGTGCTACTATACTTGATTTAAAGGATGAGAAATAGAGAAAAAATGAGTACACTTTGTTAGTCAATCCACTATTACCATGATGACAATCTTTCTTTCATATCTGGATAAACCTATAATAAAATCCATTGAAACGTCTTCCCAATATTGACTTGATATAGCTAATGGTTATAGGAGACCCAACGTCTTGATTGTCTCTCCCTTATTATGTTGGCAGTCCACACATTCAAACACAAACTTGTGAACATCAATTTTAATAACTTCCCAGAAAAAATAATTTTTGATCCTTTAGTAATTTTTCAAGAACCTTGAATGTCCTCCAATAGGAGAAGCGTGCAATTCCAAAAGGACCTTATGTTTGAGTTGGGAATTCTTATATAAATATAGGCGATCATGATACCATGACAATTCATTCTTCCATATGAATTTATCTAATGCATTGGGGTCCTCTTATAGCTTTTGAATGATCTTGCACACCTCTTGATCTTGCTTCCATTCTACTGTTTCTTCTTCTACCCAAGATTGTGGAATAGAAATAACACATAGTGAACTCTATGTTTCTTATTCTTTCCTTGAAAGTGCATTTGCCACAATATAATGTTTTCCTTTCTTGTATATAGTTTCAAATTCATAACCTAGCATCTTTGTAACCCATTTTTGTTTCTCTTTTGAAGATAATCATTGCTCCAAGAAGTACTTCAAACAATCATGATCTGTTTTTACTTTGAAGTTTCTTCGTATTAGGTAAAGGCACCATTTCTTAACTTCATGTAGTATGACCAACTTTGTTTTTTCATAAATGGGTTTGAGTAATGTTTTTCCTTTAAGTTGGTTTCTTTCAAAGGAAATGGGCCTTCCTTCTTGCATTAAAACTACACCAATGCCATGGCCCAAGGCATCACACTCCATAATAAATGTTTTTTGTGAAATCAGGTGTGGCTAGGACATCAGTTGTACATAGCCTCCTTAATTTTTTCAAAATATTTGGTTTCTTCTTGAGTCCAATAAAATGATTCATTCTTTAATAATGTTGTTAGAGGTGCCACTATTTGACCATAGTTCTTGACAAACTTGTGGTAATAGCCTATAAATCCTAAGAATCCTCTAAGTTTCTTCAAGGTTTTGGGAATTAACCATTCCCTCATATCTTTAATTTTGTTAGGGTCCACTTTTACTCCATGGGATACAATATGACCAAAATATTCCACGTATTGAACCCCGAAGGCACACTTGGAAGGATTTGCATACAGTTGTTTCTCTTCCAAAAGTTGTAATACTCTGTCAACATGTTGTACATGCTCTTCCCAAAATATTTTGTAGATTAGTATGTCATCAAATAATACTAACACAAATTTTCCAAGGAAGGGTTTGAAAATAGAATTCATCAAGCTTTAAAATGTTGATGGTCCATTAGTAAGTCCAAATAAAATAAACAAAAACTCATATTGACCTTCATGTGTTCTAAAGGTTGTTTTGGGAATGTCCTCCTGCCACATCCCTATTTGGTGATATCTCGAACAAATATCTAAATTAGTAAAGAAAATTTCTCCATGCAATTCATCTAATAATTCATCAATGACATGAATATGAAACTTATCTTTGATGGTCATTTTGCTGAGTTTTCTATAATCTGGACACATACACCATGAACCATCCTTCTTCATAACCATCACTACTGGTGAAGAGAAAGAACTTTGACTAGGTTGAATGATGCTTTCGTCTAGCATTTCTTGGATCATACGTTCAATCTCACTCTTCTGTGCATATGCATTCCTGTAAGGCCTAATGTTAGGTGGTGCACTTCTTGGTTGAAAATGAATAACATGGTCATGATATCGAGTAGGTGGAAGACTCTTAGGCATCTCTCCAAATAACTTGGAATGGTTGTTGATAACTTTTTGGAGATCCACTGGAGCGAAGGATATAGATGTTTGAACATATAGTGAGCACAATTGTGCAATTACACCATGGTGTCCCTTTTTGAGTAATTTTGTCATGCTATTAGAGCTTATCACCTTAAAGGGTTTCCCATGGATACCTCTAAGCTCATTTTTCTTTCCTTTTGAGGAAAATATCATGAAAATATATTGAAAAATAAGAGCCATTGTTCCCCATGATTGTAACCATTGGACCCCTATTACAAAATCAACACCACCCATTTGGATAAATATCATGGGACTATCCAATAAATACTCCCCCATATTGAGCTTAATACTATGGAACTTTGCAGAACAATTTATGGTACCTCCATCTGCAATCATTACTTGAAACTCTGGTGCTGGAAATACAAAGCAATTGAGATCTTTTGCTAATTTTTAATCGATGAAGTTATGGGTACTACCAAAATCAATAAACATTGTTACCTTTTTATTTTTTATGTATCCTTGTATATTGAGGGTTTGTGGAGTACCGATGTCGGCCAATGCATGACAAGATATCATTGGAGTAGTCTTGTATAGCTCCAGAACATGTGATGGTTCCAATTCTTGATCTTCTTCCTCTTCATAGTCTATGTAGAATAATTTCTTCTCACCGCATTTATTCCCCTTACTGTACTTGTTGTCACAATTTAAATCTAGTCCCTTTTCTCTTCTTTCATCCATTTTTTGAGGTGTCAACCTTGTTATTTGAGTGAGGTTAGGAGAGGGAACATGGTTCTCTCTATAGTTGTTAGAAGCCACCCTTCTAGTAGCCATGTTTTTGTTTTCCACCTTCCTTTCCATGCTGAAAGCTTACTCTAGGGATTTAGGTTCGAAGAGATACACCCCATGTTGAATTTTATCCTTTAAAGTTCCCATAAAGAGATATAACAAATTATCCTCAAGAACGTTCTTTACCCAGGTAATGATCTTTTGGAATTGTTAAATGTGCTCTATAATTGGACCTTTTTTCCAAAGATTTATCAATTGACTAAATAATGTATTTCTCTTGATACCCCCATAATGTGATATCAATTCATTCATAAAAATAGACCAAGATATAATAGATTTTTTTTTTCTTTCACAAAACCATTGATAGCAAACACATTGATCATTTTTTAAATACAATGATGCAATGGGTACCTTTTGTAAGTTGCGCACTTGGTGTATATCAAAGTATTTCTCCATTTGGAATATCCATGTTAGAATATCTTTACCATCAAACTTCCTCATATCGATATTCATAATGTAGTAGTTCCTTGGTATCGATTTGAAGCCTTGATGATGTGGATCTTGGAGTAATGAATGATCATAATTTTGAGATTCGATATTTATGTTCTCCAAATGTGACAAAATACTCTCATATGTGATTGGGTTTCAATAACCTTGTTCTCATTATTTTCATGATTTCCTTGCATCTTGTTATCTCATTTAAGGAGTCTCTCATCTAGGGTATTTAAGAATACCTCATACATGGACCTTTTCAATTATTCCATATGTTCCTGATAAATCCACTTGTTTCAACATACTAGCACTCATTTCATCAACTTGGTTCTTTAATTGGGTTATCGTATTTTCTAAGTCTTCACTTTCTTCGAATGCCATGTTTGATTTTTTATGAGGAGTATCAATATTAGTTCTTGTAGAACCCTTTTACATGTGAGAAAACAATAATTATCCTCTTTTTCCTCTTTATCACAAACTTTGAATCACAAAAAATATATCTTCCAATCAAAAGTTATGCCAATTGTAATTTGCATACCTTTCAAACCCTAATTTGGGGTGTGTATGGACGGTTAACCTTTGTCTTGATATATCTCTAAACTTTTAAGCCTTATGAATATGAAATTTCTTCTTGTAGTATTCTGATATGACTTCTTAAACTTCTGAAAATTTAACAATCTAAACCTTCCCTGATAAAAAGTTATAGAAAAAATACCAAAATGTCTTGTTTAAGACTAGTTAGTAAACAAAATTTCATTGTCTAAAACTTCCTAGAAAAAAAGTTAGAGTGAAAATTCCAAGGTGACTTGTTTAGAAATGTTTTTAAGATGAGTGAAAAACCCTATCTTCCATAGGCTATATCTCTGAAATTATAACAAACTAGAAATTGAAATTTTTAGTGGATGTACTATGATATGTCTCCTAAGTAACCTCCAATTTTTTTGGTCTGAAAAATCCCCCAAAAAAATTATAGCGAAAAAGCCAAGGTAACTTGCTTGAAGCAACAAAACCCTAGGATCGATGCTTTGATACCAAATGTTATGAACCAACGCCTTGAGAATGATAAAAATTCAATGAACAAAAATCCACTTCGATGGAGAAACCTCCTTTTACAATATATTCAATGTACAATATGATATGAAATGAGATGATCCTAAGACTAGGTCTCCTTGGTGTGTGTGTGTGTGTGTGAGAGAGAGAGAGAGAGAGAGAGAGAGAGGGTGTACAATTATAATGAAAGGTTACAATGAAGGGTTATAGCCTACATACAAATATAACACTAGAAATGTAATAATTCAATATCTAGGGCTTAATAAGGGGTTTTATACTTAACACAGAGATTTGTCTAGGGATTAACAAATAATATGTTGTACACAAGTTCGTTGCAATTATATGTTTAAGCATTTGTTTCATATTGTCTATGGCCTTGTTACATTTGATTACGGGTTGTCTATTTGAAACATATTTAATGATGCATGTCGTGGTTGACATGATTAATATGACACATCTATGATATTTTCTTGAGTTAGACTAGGTACCTACAACCAAAATAAGCATTGTGAGTGTAAACATTATTATTTCATAAACCAAATATGAGTGCATGGAGGTGAAATCAAGATTAAATTTAAGCATGTCTTGTGTTTGTCTTTGTAATTACACCCATGTCTAAGTTGCAAGAAAAAAAAAACATAAGGTCAAAATTGAATCTCAACCATACCAAGGCCTTGGTATATATGTGCACAAGGTCAAATATATGCAAGATAACCCATGCAAAGCATAGGTACATTGGAAACAAAAGTTATAATAGTTATTACCCACCACCCATTTGATTGTCTTGGGATTTGACATAGTGGATGCTTGGTGTTTGTTGTGCCACATGTCCATCTCATACAAGGCATTCAACATAGAGTTATCAAGGGAGGTGCATGGATGTGTTGGCCTACATTTTAAGCCCTATGATTCGATCCAATGAACAAGATTAGTTGTGGGGGGATAAATTGAATTTACCCTACTCCATCCATTTCATTTTCACTTGGAACTTCATCCATTCCTATGTTGAACTTGACCTCTACAAAATTGTTTATTGAGGCCAAGAGTTCTATAATCTTGGTACCTTGGTGGTTAGATTGAAGAGTACCCAATTTGATATTCTACTTGAAAGGTTGGGATATTTGGTTGTATACTTGATACTGACTCTCCTCTAGTTTATGTGAGAGATTTTAGTCCTCAAAGGGTGAGGGCTGAGCTCA
Organism: Picea engelmannii; assembly: GCA_009831015.1. Lineage (NCBI taxonomy): Eukaryota > Viridiplantae > Streptophyta > Pinopsida > Pinales > Pinaceae > Picea > Picea engelmannii. The sequence goes on from ML778405.1 coordinate 457,642, forward strand.
GTGACATAGCTTGAGCTCACGGTGTGTTTGGGAAACAATTTAAAGGTAGTGTTATTGGATTTCAAGTTTGGGAACTATGGAAACAAAGCAACCTGAGCAACCTAGTCATGAGGGAAATAAGGTAGGCCTAACAACCATTAAATATCCTTCATTATTTTTGTGTATTGCATGCCTAAATTAAGAGTGGAATTCAATGTTTTGTGTGTTCGTATCCTCCAAAACACAACCTGTCTTCTCTTATGGTTTCAACCCATTATTTATTGCTTTGTTTTCTTTTTTTTGAAATAATTACTACATGCAAAGGCTAAGTTTTCATTAACCTCTTGCATGCATTCAAGTATGAGTATACATGTTTATATCCCTTTGTTTCTCTTGATTTTCTATAATCTATTGTTGAAGCTTCAACCAAAGGTCTCATACCCATGTGTTCTCTATATGTGACTTTTCCTTGGCTATTTTTTTGAGTTGTGACCTTAGTCAATTCCCCATAGTATTGGAGTTTATAGACTAAGGGAAATGAAAGAAACTAAATCCCTTAATTTAATTTCCTTCCCAAGAAATCAACCCAAGCTTATCTCAACCTTACTTCTAGTGTTTTTACATTGGCGGATGATAGTTAGTTATGGTGATTTGGTGGTTCAAAATCCCTTTGCACAACAATTGTATGGCATCCACATGATCTTTGATTTCATTATTTATGAGCTTCTATCATGGTGTACTTTTACCTTTGTGTAATAAAGTGTAGGACATGACAGGTTAAGGATTACACTATCCACATCATTAAAATTGATTTGTAAGGTTTGATTTCAATAGTAGATATTAATCCTTTGATTGTTGTTTTTTGTTCTATGCAACAAACCTTAGCTCAAGTCATATAATACAATACAATTGTTGAGTGTGATATCTCTCAGTTATTAATGAGTGTGATATACATGAGAAATATAGAAGAATTATGTCGATCCATTCACAACATTATCTCTATACATAATTGTTTGATTCCTAGTGAACATAATTTCACATAGGGATTTTTCTATCCAATGAAGTATTTTGTAGCGATGTAAGCTTACCCTCTATTATTAACTTCTCAAAGCTATTATCCAATGAAGTATTTTGAAGCGATGTAGGCTTACCCTCTATTACTAACTTCTCAAAGCTATTATTTCTTGCACTTATTTATGAAAGTTGCATGCATATCTTCTTGTGTTATATGTGAAAAAAAGGGTTGTAGGTGCATGTTATGTAAATTCATGGACTTTTTTTTAGAAGTTTTCATAGTGGTCTATGTTTAAACATTTTAATGTATTCATAGCTCAGATTTAATGTTAAGGACGTGTTTAAAACAAAATTGCAGGCTAGTATATTTTTCAATATGACAAGCCTTCAACATGTTTTTTTTATTGAGTGCTTTGGTATTTGGGTACTTATACTTAATCCTCATGCATGAAGAATCTTATATTGCTTTGAAGTATAAATCCAAGTATGACAATTTTCCTAGTTAGGGTTGTTGTGGCTATTTAATATGAGAGATTAAATGTTAGAAGATAAGTTATCTTGAACACTAAATGAAGGAAGGTTGAGTGACATGTTAAAACTACTTACCAATAAGTTTCTCTCCATACTATCACCTCATTACTTTTTCTCCTATTTTTTATACCCACTCCTTGTCACCAAACAAACACCCTTGCCACTTGGTATTTTGCATTACATGATTGCATTTTGAAGGCATCTATTATGCTATGGTTTCTTGAATTAATCATAATTATGGACAACCAACGTAAAGAGATTCCCAATAGAGCCACATATAAGGAAAGGAAGAGATTTTCTTTAAGACACCATTACTAAATAATTCCTTCCCACCTTTTGAGATGGTGTGCCTAAGTGGGTACTAATTTCTTACCTTAATGGAAATTTCCATGGTCTTAATACAGATGCTTTGATTGAATTAGGATATTATGTGGCGAATGAGTGTTGTTCAAGACCTTGCTTTATTTTAAACAAGATGTATAATGGTTTTGTGCAGATATGTTGATGATGCATGAAGACTCTACAAATTAGTTTTGGTTGTTGTTATGTATAGTTAATGACAATTGAAATTGAAATATATTTACATATAATATATTATTCTATTTTTTTATATAATGAATGATGGATGTAGATGGATTATATTATTTATATTTTTAGAATAATTTGAATGAGCTATTAAATGAAAATGAAAAATCAATGTTTTATGGTTAAAGTTTAATAAGGAAAGTGCACACTAGTTGAGTTGAACCCTTAGTCATCTTAAGAGCCTAACTTCTTTGACCTATATGCCTTTCAAAAATACTACTATCCAAATTTGAAATTAAATACTCTAGAAATTAATTTCTAGAGGAAAAACAAGAAGTAGAAGTGATATTTCACCTTCTCGATCATCCTTCTATAAAGGGAATGAAGAGGAACATGAGTGTTGGTCCTAAAGTTTGCACGTGACTGCTAAAGGGCAAAGTTAGGCCACCTCAAGTTTAGAATGGTTGGTTTTTGGGTTTTGTTGGTCAATTAGAGGGTCGGTTTTACCAAGACAAGAACATGGTTGTGTTGGCAGAATGATACATATGAGGGTCCTCCTTGGCCGACGACACACAAATGACAGACAAGTGAAATAATAAAACAAAGGGAAACAACAAACCACTCAATGAATAATCTGTTGCAAGAAGTTTAATATTTAAAATATCATTTCAAGACATTAAACATGTATAAAAAACACAATTACTCCCTTAGGTTGCGATAAAAACAAGTCTTCACCAAGCATTAGTTTTTTTCACAGGTTGCATATCAATAAAGACAAGTTATACAATAGCTGAAAGAAATGAGATGTACTTTGCACAAATAAAAAAATGTATTCAAGATAAGATAAAAAACACATGAAGATTTGAACGAAACATCGTCATCAAGAGTATATTCACCAGGTAGAGGGCTTTAATCCGGGCATCAAACGGGTCCAAACAGTTGTTGTATTTCTATCATTTTCCCCAAAAAACCCACCCTCAAAACATATCAAAATTGCATATTTATTAGAGTTGCAAAGGCTCTCGTCCACTTGGGACCGAGACTTAACTCTACATTAACAATTGTAGAACAAATTATTAACTTGACTAAAATGTTGTTGGAGTGCATCAATGTATACTTCACACTTGACTTAATCAAAAGAGTGGTTCTTATCACACACAGAAGACCACTTATTGTGTTTTAAAATAAAAAGAGTCTTAAACTAAATAATTAAAAATTGCCACTAGTGATGAAACTGGACTGGTGCATGTGATGGAATGAACTGAGATTATCAGAAAAGACTAGGAGCGATAGAACTAATTTCTGCAATGAGCATTGTCATGCATGCGTGTTGTTTGAGACCATTGGAGATGACTGGATGTGCAACGTGAAAATCTCCAGGAGTGACGTGGTGACCTGATGTCATATAAGCACGTGATTGTGGAAGTTTTCAAAGGCGGTTTGGATCCACACCACTCGGACTCCCGCAATCGACCATCAGCTGCCACACAACTCTCTAGAAATACCATGGTTTTGATGGCAGGACCGGTCTAGGATGTTAATGTTCGAGCATTTTCCGTCCCCACAATGAATGTGAGTCGTCAATCGTGTTGCAATCTACGATCTTTGTAACCCTACTACATTAGCGCCCCTGCTAAAGTTCTATCCGTCTGCCATATTAGAACTCCCCTAGCCACATTTAGCGATGGCACCAATTTCTTAAAGCTTGGGAGCTTTGAGCGTGGAGCATGAAAATATTCTGAAATGACTTTCTCTCGGAGCGACGTGGCAGTCTCTTGTGACTTCAACACTTCAGAGTTCAGGAGATTTTAAATGTTTGGCAAGAATACTCCTCGGAGGACGATCTCCCAAATATGATGTGGTGGCCTAATGTCATTGTGTTTGTAAATTCTAACCTTGTACAATATCTACTGCAAACTGATATTCATAAAAGAACAGAAAAGATACAATGGCAAACACAAACATTACACAGAGATTTTTCACCTGGAAACCCAAACCGGGAAAACCAGCATATATTATATTGATACACATTGTGTTACATTGTTTACAATACAATATACATATAGGAGCCAACGACATCCAAAACCCTAACCCAATGACCTGGATTAGTCCAAAACCCTAATTCCTTAACCGGAAATAGAAAACCATCGGCAAAAAACCATGTGCCGAAAACTACCTAATATCATGTGGTCCCGGAAATATGTCGGCCCAAAAAAAAAATTTCGGGGGCGCTGCCCCTGCACCCCCCTGCGCGCCCGACGCAGGCGCTCAAACACTACTACTCGTGCAAAGAATATAACACATACCCAACATTCTCCCACTTGTTGTTTTCTTTGCACACAAGGGGTTACATAGTCAACAATCCAAGGCAGCAATGCCCATGGATCCTCTACACCAAGAAAACTTCTCAGTGCTCACAGATTTTGTTAATGAATCTACAACATTCTTCAAAGTGTCCACCTTCATCAATAATACTTTCTTTTCTTCAATCATGTCTCTCACAAAGTGATATTGAACATCAATGTGCTTTGTCTTTGAATGATAAGCAGGGTTCTTCGCTAAGAAAATTGCACTCTGACTGTCACACTCTATCCTTACAGCTTCTTATACCAACCCAATACCTGAACACAATCTTTGTAACCATACTGCTTCCTTACTTGCATGAGTGGCTGCCATGTATTCAGATTCTGTAGTTGAAAGTGC
>ML778405.1:466009-477907 GCA_009831015.1 Picea engelmannii
ACAAACATTACACAGAGATTTTTCACCTGGAAACCCAAACCGGGAAAACTAGCATATATTATATTGATACACATTGTGTTACATTGTTTACAATACAATATACATATAGGAGCCAACGGCATCCAAAACCCTAACCCAATGACCTGGATTAGTCCAAAAACCTAATTCCTTAACCGGAAATAGAAAACCATCGGCAAAAAACCATGTGCCGAAAACCACCTAATATCATGTGGTCCCGGAAATATGTCGGCCCAAAACCGGCGAAAATATGTCGGCCCAAAAAAAATTTTTCGGGGGCGCTGCCCCTGCACGCCTCTTACCCCCCTGCGCACCCGGCGCAGGCACTCAGACACTACTACTCGTGCAAAGAATATAACACATACCCAATAGTGTTGACGTGTCATGGAAAGAAGGGTGACACGTGTCACTTGGAAAATAACGGATGACATACCCAAATGTGCCTGAAATGAGTGCCACGTGTCTCCACAGATGAGCGCCACACGTCAGAACTGATGAATGTCATGCGTGTTTGGAACTTCATGACTTCAGAGTTCGGGAATTTCGGATTGTGAAGCACAAAAATCTCCCGGAGTGGTATGGACCCGAAGTGACGTGTTATGAAAAGAGAGTGACATGTGTCACTCGGAAAAGGGCAGATGACGTGCCCAAAGGTGCTTGAAAAGAATGCCATATGTCAATTCTAGATGGATTCCATGTGTCAATGCCATATGGATACCATGTGTCAATGCTAGATGGATGCCACGTGTCAACACCAAATGAGTACTGTGTGCTTTGACACTTCGGGCTTCAGGAGTTTTTGGATGTAAAACATGAAATTTCCCAGAGTGGTACGGGCCCAGAGTGACGTGGTGACCTGAAGTCACTTTGGGACTTCAGCGGTTCGACACTTCAGGACTTTGGGAGTTCAGGATGTAAGGCATGGGAATCTCTCGAAGTAACTTTCTCTCGGTTGATGTGGCAGTCTCTCGTCACTTCAAGACTTCAGGCTTCAAGAGTTTTTGGATGCAAAGCATGAAAATACCCCGAAGTAACTTTCTCCTGGTTGACGTTGCAGTCTCTCGTCACTTGGGGACTTTAGGCTTCGAGATTTTTTGGATATAAAGCATGAAGATCTCCTGAAGTAAATTTCTCCTAGTTGACGTGGTAGTCTCTCGTCACTTCGGGACTTCAGGATTTTGACACTTTGGGACTTCGGAATGGTCATTAATCCTTGCGCGAATTTGAAACTCCAAATGCACGAGAGTCATTAATATGAAATGTACATGGGATATCCACCGTTGAAAACTAAACCTCTCCATTTTCTTGTATTTCAAGACCGAAATGGACTGGTTTGAATGCTACATTTTTTCTCGTGGATTTTCCATGTGCATACAACATACTTGACCAGCATGTTGTAAGTTCAATTAAAGAAAAACAAGATAACAAGTATTTCTAACCCAAACAATGACAGGCAATTATCCTTCAAGAAAATAGAAAAACTATACGCAAATAATCAGTCAAGAAAGACAATAAGGAAAACCAAGTCATTGAACAAATGGGAAACCGACTTGACCGACTTTAAGAGGAAACATTTCATGAAGGTATATGGAAATGAGAGAGGAGAGGCATGAGTGCAGACCTAGGTTACAACATTGGCTCCAACTAGGGATAGCACTTCCCTGCGAGGTGCTAATAACAACATATCAATGCCATTGAATTTAATTAACTTGCTCCCACCTTCCTTCTCTTACCTCTATTTATGTCTGCCAGCCATGTGTCTCTACCATTTTCATCTCAGCCATGCATCTATGGAGTTCAAAACAATAACTACACCCCTAGTTCCTTTGTTGGGCTATGGAGTCTTTATTCAATATGAAACTTAAAACTACAGCTACACCCTACTTCCTTTGTTGGGTTATGGAGTCTTATTGTTGATCTACACACAAACTATTGAAAAAACCAACATACTGAAAACAATATGTGAACTGAGAAATTAAATACTCAAACTAAGAGCTTATTCTCCTACTACCTACTCTATTCAACTGAAAACCAAGTAATCGTGTGTAATAAAATTTCCAGTGAAACCAAGAAACCAGTTGACTAATAACCATAACTCTGTGCATTTCACTATTTAAAATAATCCGAATAGGGTATAACAAATGCGACAAAAAGTTAGCAGGCATCTGGTACTTACGGTTGCAAATGATGATCATGCTAACACTTACAACCATTGGGATTTTGGAAAAACAAGAATCCATCCAACTTGTTATTGGATCTTAAAACTTGTGGAAAGCCTCCAACTGGTTGAGAAGACAAAGTTGTTGATGTATGAGATCTGCATTATTGATAAGATTATACTCTTCATGTTTTCCTTGAAACAACTCATTAATATCATACACTTTACAAACATTAAGGGAAACAAAACACTCTTGATACTGCTCATTTGGTTGTTTGAAATGAGAGAGTATGTCTTCTACATGGATGGTTTTTTCTCGTTCTTGTTCCAGAAGGTCATTTTCAGACTTATAGATTTCTTGTTGCTCAAATATTTATGGGGAATGCAGATCCATATCTACTATAAAAGAATATTTGAAAGGTTGATTTGGTAGCTCGTCTTCATAACTAGCAAATGGAGTTTGTTCAACTTCAAATATATCACAAACAAGTGCTAAATCTTCATGAAAAAATTAAGAAACAAATTGATCACAGTCATGACTATCGTTAGTTGCATCACGAACACAAAGTTGAAAAACATTTTGTTGGAAATCCAAACTAAATAAAGATTTAACATCACCATTTATTGCCTTCTCATCATCATTTTCAGTTTTAAAAGAATGTTGAAAGTCGTCATGTTGTATAACAGAATTGGAAGAAGATACAATTGATAATGAATCTCCTTTCTCTTCCTCAACATTATCACCCTCTTTATCTATACTGCTAGAAGAACTACTAATGTATTGTTGAACATAAGATTCAAATTCTTCACAATAGTTTTCAAAAAGTAAATCAACTAGAAAAAACCTTTTACAATGATCACTAAATGTTGCATGGAACTGTTTCAGGAAAGATATTCTAGCAGGAGGTAAGGATCAGTACCATTCACGAGCATCTCCCTCTCATGTGTACATGAACATATTCATTAATGCATCCTCATGATGTATTTCCCACTGATGCTTGAGTTCATGAAACTCAAGCAAATGCTTAGCAGGGTCGTCATCTTTATGTTCTCTAAATATGGGCATGAAATCACCCCACTCATCTATAGTAGGAACAAGATTTGGAAAACAAGGAACAACAAAGAAATTAAAAGGAGCAAACCTCTGAGCCAATATGGCTTCCATCTTAAAATATGACTTCTTAAAACTGTGGAGTCGCCACTGGATTCGTTAACCATGGATTCGCTAGGTGAATGATCTGCAGTCTAAATGTGTCTAGTCTTTGTTCACCATCAAAGATTGGATCTGATCGTTGTCATTCTCACAGGGAAAGATATTTCATTACTCCATTCCCTAGCAACGATGCCAGGAGATGTTGGTCCTAAAGTCTGCACCTGACTACTAAAGGGAAAAGCTAGGCCAACTCAAATTTAGAATGGTTGGTTTTTGGGTTTTGTTGGTCAGTTAGAGGGTTGGTTTTACCAAGACAAGAGCATGGTTGGGTTGGAAGAATGATACGGATGAGGGTCCTCCTTGGATGGTGGCACACAAATGACAGATAAGTGAAATAATAGAAAAAGGGAAACAACAAACAACTCAATGAATAATCTGTAAGTTTAATATTTAACATATCATTTCAAGACATCAAACATGTATCAAAAACACAATTACTCCCTCAGGTTACGATAAAAACAATTCTTCACCAAGCATTAGTTGTTTTCATAGGTTGCATATCAATAAAGACAAGTTATACAATAGCCGAAAGAAATGAGATGTACTTTTCACAAATCGAAAATTGTATTCAAGATAGGATAAAAAACACATGAAGATTTGAAAGAAACATTCTCATCAAGAGTATACTCACCAAGTAGAGAGATTTAATCCAGGCATCGAACGGGTCCAAACAGTTGTTGTATTGTTGTCCTTTTCCCCAAAAACTCCACCCTCAAAACATATAGAAACTGCATATTTATCAGAGTTGCAGAGGCTCTCGCCCACCTGGGACCGAGACTTAACTCTACATTAACAATTGTAGAACAACTTATTAACTTGACTAAAACACTGCTGGAGTGAAACAATGTATACTTCACACTTGACTTAATCAAAAGAGTGGTTCTTATCACACATAGAAGCCCACTTATTCTGCTTTAAAATAAAAAGAGTCTTAAACTAAATAATTAAAAACTGCCACTAGTGATGAAATTGGATTGGCGCATGCACTGGAATGAACTAAGATTGGTAGAAAATACTAGGAGTGACATAACTGATTTCTTGAATGAGCATTGGCATGCATGCATGTTGTTTGAGACCACTGGAGATGACTGGATGTGCAACGTGAATCTCCCGGAGTGACGTGGTGACCTGATGTCATATAAGCACGTGATTGCAAAAGTTGTTGAAGGTGGTTTGGATCCACACCGCTCAGACTCTCGCAATCAGCCACCAACTGCCACATACCTCTCTAGCAATACCATGGTTTCGATTGTGGGACCTCTCTAGGATGTTAACGTTCAAGCATTTTTCCTCCCCGCAATGAATGTGAGTCGTTGATCGTGTTGCAATATGCCATCTGGGTAACCCTGCTACTTTAGCACCCCTGCTAAAGTTCTATCTGTCTGCCATATTAGAAATCCCCTAGCCACATTTAGCAATGGCGCCAATTTCTTAGAGCTCGGGAGCTTTGAGCGTGGAGCATGAGAATATCTCGAAGTGAATTTCTCCCCGAGCAACGTGGAAATCTCTCGTCATTTCGACACTTTAGAGTTCAAGAGCTTCTGAATGCTAAGCAGGAATACCTCCTGGAGGACGATCTCCCGAATTTGATGTGGTGGCCTGACGTCATTGTGCTGACATGTCATGGAAATAAGGGTGACGTGTGTCACTTGGAAAAGCATGGATGACAGACCCAAATGTGCCTGAAATGAGTGCCACATGTCTCAACAGATGAGCGCCAAGGGTCGGAACTGATGAATTCCACATGTGTTTAGAACTTCAAAACTTTGAAGTTCAAGAGTTTTAGATTGTGAAGCATGGAAATCCCTCGGAGTGGTACATACCTGAATTGACGTGTCATGAAAAGAGAGTGACACGTGTCACTTGAAAAGGGCGAATGACGTGCCCAAAGGTGCTTGAAAAGAATTCCATATGTCAATGCCATATGGATTGCACATGTCAGCGCCATATGGATGCCACGTGTCAACACCAGATGAGTACCATGTGCTTCGGCGCTTCAAGTTTTGGGAGTTTTTGGATGTAAAGCATGAAAATATCCTAGAGTGGCACAGGCCCAGAGTGACGTGGTGACCTGACGTCACTTAGGACTTCATCGGTTCGACACTTCAGGACTTCAGGATGTAAGGCATGGGAATCTCCCGAAGTAACTTTCTCCCGATTGACATGGCAGTCTCTCATCACTTCGAGACTTTAGGCTTCAGGAGTTTTTGGATGTAAATCATGAAGATCTCCCGAAGTAACTTTCTCCCAGTTGACATGGCAGTCTCTCATCACTTCAAGACTTCGAGCTTCGAGAGTTTTTGGATGTAAAGCATGAATATCTCCTGAAGTAACTTTCTCTTGATTGACATGACATTCTCTCATCACTTTGGGACTTCGGGAGTTCGACACTTCGAGACTTCGGTCTGGTAGTTAACCCTTGCACGACTTTGAAACTTCAAATTCATGAGAGTCGTTAATCTGAACTGTACATGGGATCTCCACCATTGAAAACTAAACCTGCATGTTTGCTTGTATTTCAATCCCGAAATGGACTGCTCTGAATGCTGCATTTTTGCTCATGAATTTTCCCTGTGCATACAACATACTTGACCAACCTGTTGTAAGCTCAATTAAAGTCAAACAAGATAACAAGTATTTCAAACCCAAACCATGACATGCAATTATCCTTCAAGAAAACATAAAAAATTTGCGCAAAGAATCAGTCAAGCAAGACAATAAGGAAAACGAAGTCATTGAACATATGTGAAACCGACTTGACCGACTTTAAGAGGAAATATTTCATGAAGTTATAGGGAAATGAGAGAGGAGAGGTAGGGGTGTAGACCTAGGTTACAATAATGAGAAAGGGAGGAGAAAGAGAGAGAAAGTGTAGCTTTGTTATGTTAATTCATCATGATCTCTAAGTTCATTTTCTCAATCCTTCAATCTCCTACTAGTGCCATCAATGGTAGGTAGTCTAAAATCTAAGGTCCATCTCTAAGGTGAAGTAAAAGGTGCTTCCCTCTAGAGGTAATTTCTATTTATTTTTTTCGTGTATGTATTTCTTTGTAATGTATCTATGACTAACACTAGCATGATCACAAATACCCTTCAAACAATCTAAATGTGAAGTTATTAAAGGATTCATGTGGCCTGGAGCTTCATCCCACTTGTTTTCAAGTTGTTATGAATGGCATATGCTCTTGGAAACATCATTTTTATAGGAATCCAAGTCCATTGTTAGACCATTTGGGTTACTATTGTTTGTACAAAAACATTTATCGATGAATGAATACTTCTTTGGGCATACTTCCATTTTTCCTTCTCTCTATATATTATGTTTCTTTCTCGACTTTCTTTCTTAGCTTAACAAGAATGTTTCAGTTTTATTTTTGCTTGGTTAACCATTGTATACATGCATGACGTATTTACTTGTTATGATTTGTTTTCATACATTTACAATCTATTGAGTTCCTCTATAAATTCACAATTTAATTACTTACGTATTTACTTTGATTTTCTTCTACATGTAGTAAATTATTTCTACATTTTATATTTCATTCACAGTCTAGTTATGAATTTTCCAACTCATATTAACTTAGATTACTAGTAATTTTAGACTTTATTTTAATTAATTAATTGATAGCTACCATAACAAATAAAATTAAAATTTTATTTATATAGTTGTTGAGATTAGGACAACAATCTAAGGAAATCAATCACTGACCCAAAATACACATTAAAACTTACATACACAAATAATTGGAAGATTAATACTCTTAAGGGGAAAGACTCCACAAAGTAGGAATTAACTAATTAATATAACCATCTAGTTAGTGATTTTAGGGATTTAAAATTAACCTACATCTCCAACCCCACTTTTCCCCTTAAGTGCCCTACAAATGTGTTTAATGTGTTGTGTTTGATTCCCATTTCGAGAATCAATGTAAATGGTGACTCTACTAGGGTATGAAAGTTTCTATCTTTGTGAAATCTTACTTTTTCGGTGTATTTTCAACTCTCCAAGAAGATACTACTGAAGAATTCAAGGTAAATATCTCGAGTTAAAGTCTCTCTTCAAAAAAATATCAAGGAGACTTATAGACTATTTTAAAAATCTTGTTTTTAGTCTATTTCTCATTCTGAAATAAAAATTTATAACCCTAGTGTCAACCTATTCATAATAAATATGAATTTGTCTACATCACATAGAGGTTCAAGACTTATGTCGAGTGTTTCATCCTTAAATTTTAATACTATAGGTAGGATGTCCAATCATTTTAACGATGCATCTCATGAATAATCCCCAAAAAGTTGTTAAAAAGTCTGGCATTTTTTAGTATGAGGTAGATGTAATTGTCACTATGTGGCACACGTATTCTCCTCTAAACATTGTGCTAGCTGCTAATACTTTTCGAGAGTTTAAAGGTCGTCTACCTATTTTTTTAGGGAATGGGGTGAACTCTTCTAATGAACACATGGCGACATTCTCCAATGCATGTGACAATATTGATGCACATGATAATGCCACATGGATTATACTTTTTGTCAATTCTTTTGAAGGTAGGGTTGCTACCAAGTTTTTTTACCTCCCTAATAAAATAGTTTCAACTTGGTTTGAGTTAATTTACTAGTTTAATTCCACCTTTCATAATATGGAGAACCCTACAAATGACATGAGGAATTTCAATAATCCGTCCTTCAAAGATGTTGAGAGCCTTGAAGCTTTTAATCTCAAGTTCATGAAACTTTTAAACAAGATCCTAAAGTTATCCAACCCACTCAACAAGCATCTTTGATGCATTACTATAATAACATGCCTCCTACTTATCATCATCAACCAGAACAAAAGAATGTAAACTATCTCAGATCAACTCTAGAAACTTACATGGAGTTTGAAGAGTAGAATTTTAGAACAATCCTACCCTTTGACAATTTTGGCCCAAAACATTACATGTTTGACATGTTGCAAATGATGAAGGATATGCATAAACAAACGATTTCCTTTGAGCATAGGTTGATAGGAAAATCTAAGCATGTTATAGATTCTACCTTCCATCTCTTTACAATACCTAATCCTACTTAGCCCAAAGAAGCTTCTCCTCATCAATGGTGCAATTTATGTGATGAATCTCATCACCTAATGACTTGTGAACCATTTATAGTTTCCAAAGAGTGGAAAAATAAAAAAATCTACCGACATTGTAGTCTCCATCAAAGAAAAGGAACAATGTAATGATGTATATGCTTCCATAACCAAGAGTTAAGTAGCCCATAACTTCTTCAAACCTAACCCATGCAAAATCCTAGTCTAGGGAACACCAAATTTAACAAAACAAGGGAGAATAACAAATTTTGAACGTCGTTGGCTTCAAAACAACATTCTATTCTAGTTTTTCAAACCCAAAACCTTGTTGTTTTGTAATAGAATATTGTTATTTTTGCACCTAGTTACTCATCTTACAATGTGACTAATGATTTGGTAGCTCTTAAAGAAAACATATGGTAGCTCTTAAAGAAAACATATGGTTTCTAGATGTACTCCAAGCCCCAAAACAACAATAGAACCTTAACAAAGCCCTTGTTTTCCCTGTTTTACCAACTGTATACAAAAGGGAAGCACCACCTTTGAATGAAAACGCTAATAATTTTAAAGAAATCCTTCAAAAAGAGGTAAATGTGGCAACTATGACCCATTCTAATCCGAGGTATCCTTATTTTTATTTCTCCATGAGAATCATGGGCAAAGTTTCCCACTTCTACCTAATTAATGGAAGTTCCTACCCCAACAATATGCCTAAAGTAATATTGGATTAGCTCGATCTCACTTGCATGAGTGAATTCAAGAACATGTGCACCTTTCATAAGAAAGTGTAACTATCCATTAGGTAGAATAAAGGCCTCACCCTCGTCGTGTGTTCTCACCTAGGGATATAGACTACTTGTAATTTCCTAGTGGTTGATATGGAAGTAGGAAACTTTTCCATGATCTTAGGATGTTAATGGAAAAACTTAACTGATGGTTATCTTAGACTTTATGGTTCACACATGATAATTTCCCATGACATCAAGAACATCATTATTTTAAGAAATCCTAATACCATACCCTATATTGAAAGTATCCATAGTCTTGAGATTGATTATATTGAAACTTATCTCAACACTTATTCTATCTTCATGAAAGAAGAAGAAGATTATTTTGTTTCCCAATCTAATCCTAACCATGATCAAATATTCTATCTACAATTTGATGGTGCTTCTTCTTTTGAAGTTAGTGGTGTCAGGGTTATGTTAAATTGCTTGTTGGGTAGACCTCATCAATTTTCTTTCTAGTTGAATTTTACATGCACTAGAAATATTGCTAAGTTTGAAGCTCTATGTCTAGGCTTGGAGAAAGCTTTAGTGTTGGGACACAAACATTTGAAGGATTTCAAAGATTTAGAATTGATCATTAACATGGTTAAGAGGATCTATAAACCAGCCAAGAAGGTTTTCAAAACATATATTCAAGTAGTAGATCGTCTTAGTGAAGGTTTTCTCTTGTTTAATTTGACCTATATTTATGGAGTGTAAAATTTAATGGCTAATAAAATGGTTTTTTTGCTTCTAGTCCTAATAGGAAATTTTCTAACAACAAACCTAAGTATGATGTGAATTCTCTTTACCATACTTATCTGTTAGATAATAATGAGTCTTGATAAATTTTCAAAAATGATGAAGACATTTATTATTTCCTAGTTGATCAAGAGGACAATATACCCAATTCTTCAGGTGTTATAAATATGAAACATAATTTTTATCCCAAATTCCTCATATTTATAGAGAACATGTATTTTTACCAATGATGCTTCCAAGAACACTGGTCTAAACCATGAATATTCTAAGTGTAAGACTGGATCCTATTAAACATAGGTTCTAAGGGGGATCCTAAAATCATGTATATCAAATTCCAATTGCACTTAAGAAGAAAAAGTCAAAATTTTAGCCCTATTTTGTGAATTCATGAACATACATTAGAGAAATTTTGAGGTCTAAAATGGGCCTCCTAAGGAAAACAATAAAACCGTAGTTAAAATATTAAAACAAGAGTTATGAATTTTCAAAGGGAGAGAAAGAAAGTACTTTTTTAAATCGTATTTTTTACTAATCTTCTTATAGGTTTACTCAAATTTCAAGTGTAGGAAATTGTTGGATGCACAATTCAATTCTACATCCAAAGAGTACCCACTCTACATAACTTAGATAGACATGCTATGAGATAAACTGGAAATGCATGAAAAAAGTGTATTTCTTGAGATAAATTGGGAATACATGAAAATGTGTGCTTCTTGAAAAGAAACACACCTTTTTCATTTATTTATAGTTTATCTCGCAATGGGTCTATAAAAGCATGCGAAGTTGGTAATCGTTGGATGCAAAATTGAACTATGCATCCAACGAGTGCCTACATTTGAAAATTGAATAAACCTATGTTGGAAGATTGGTTGTTGTCATTGATATCAACCCTAGTCATGGGTTTTGGACCGCAAGATTGATGAAGGTATTTGGACATGAAGGACAATGCACATGCATATACAACACCCATGGATGGATAGTATACATCATGTTGTTTTCGGTGGTATGTGGCACGTCATGTGGATCTTCATGGTTGAGGAGAAATGAATTTTTGAAGATGACAAAGTGAATTGAAGAAGGAAGTACATGTAGGCCCGGAAGATAATTAAAGAAAAGAATTACAAAATAAGAAATTGTCAGGTCGACCCTAATGTTAAAAGGAAGTGACATAAATGGTATAAATAAATATCATCATACATTGATTTGATATACAAGTTGAATTTAAGAGGAAATCAGAAGTAAAGAAGGCCGGATTTCAAGGGAGGATAAAGTCTTTTGGTGATGTGTTCTAAGGTATGTTATTTTCAGGGCATCTTACCATTTTTGCTATAATTTTTTTTCTAGAACGATCCAGATGGTGAAATTTCTATGGTATTGAGAAGAAATATAAAGGTACCTATGGTAAAAATTTCAGCTCTTGATTCGCTATAATTATGGAGATAAACTCTGTGGAAGATAGGGTTTGTGACCAGTCCTAAAGCTAGTCAATAAACAAGTGTTCCCAGTAAAATAGTCATAACTTCTTCATCGAGAATCCAAATGAAGTGGGCCAAATTTCATTGGAAAGAGTACAGACTTTAGTTTCTTTTGTGTGATTTTCAGAATCAGATGTTAAATATTGAGCGTTGAGCATTCTATGCAAGTTCACTTTCCTGAATAGACCAAAATTGAATAAAGTCTACCATTCTTTCTATAACTTCTTTTTGAGGAGGATTCAAGGAGTGAAAATTGCAGGAGTTTCAGAGAATACATTGAGTAATGTTATCTATAGGATCAGAGTACTCCAAGAATTGAAGAATTGCAGAAATTGAAGAAGTCTCAGTAAGCATTATCAGGTTCTATGTGATGATTGGTTGATGGTGATGATTTAATGTAAAGTTTTATTATCTCTCATATATTCTTGGGTGGAAGG
>ML778405.1:495453-516559 GCA_009831015.1 Picea engelmannii
GGTGGAAACTATAAGGAGCTTGAAGATGGAGGTGTAGAGTTATAGAAATAATAATGAGAGGATGTTGAAAGCTCAAAAGTAGCAAAATCAATGAAACACTCATCTACTACAGAGATTGAATAATTTGCAAAAGAAAATGAAGAATGGTGTTGGCCCTCGACCAAGTTTTGAGGAAACCTTGGTCAGGTTTGGACCACTTTTTGGACTTCGACACATGGATCGAAGAAGGAGCACCCAAGCAGAGCTAAGATCATGGATATCACCGATTTTGTAGGCTATGTGGACCCAATAAGGGGTTCTCTAGGGTTTTTGTAAAGGGTTATGGGATGTCGGCCCATGGGGTTTTACCCATGATTAGGCCTTGTTCGACAACACGTGTATTCCAACAGAGGACGAACACCTTCAATAACCACTCACATAACCAGATCAAAGATCAACACATCGATGTTTTCACGTTGTAAAACCCCTACGGGGAAACATCCACGGCCCCAGCCAATGCGATCACTTGGAGCAGTTTATTAATGCAAAGAAAAAGATTACAAAGAGATTTTACAAGAGAGTTTCTCACAATCAATCATCGACAAATGACCCTCCATGCTCTTTAAATAGAGATAATGGACCAATCGGGTGTTAAGCCATGGATCAATGGCCGTTAAGATCGAGAAGAGTATGAGCCGTCGGATCACTCTATGTCGGGAACATATCGTGACCGTCGGATTTCCTAACTACAAATGCATACTAATGCATACTAAAGAAACACACTAAGAAACACATTTTTACCTAATGACATATTAGACCAAGTAGATCTTAACTAACTCCTAAGTGTCTAAATATCCTAACATCCTCCCTTAAGAACAACTTGGGATAGGATTGAAGGATTTACAATAATGACACAATAGGAGAAGGAAGGAGGCATTAGAGCCTATCACCCCTTAATGACAACTTCCCGAACTCCTAACATAGATCGAAGTTTGGAAAACTTCACTTCTGTAAGAGACTTTGTGAACATGTCTGCAATTTGATCTTCTGTAGAGCAAAAGAGCACTTCAATAACTTGATCATGAATGAGCTTTCTAATGAAGTGCATGTGTAGCGCGATGTGTTTGCTACCCTGATGTTGAACTGGGTCTTTGACAAGCTTGATGGCACGCTGATTGTCACACCAAAGGCTGGTCAGATGATGGTGTTGAAATCCAAACTCTAAAAGGATCTGTCGAAGCCACAGGGCTTCCTGACTTGCATTTACCGCTACTCGGTACTCTGCTTCTGCTAAAGAAAGTGCAATAGCCTGTTGTTTCTTACAGGCTCAAGTGATAGGTCCTGAACCAAGGCTGAAAACATAACCTGCAGTAGATTTCCAATCATCGGGGTCGCCAGCCCAATCTGAATCAGTGAAACCAACCAATAAGGGAGTCTCCCCTGAATTGCAATGTATCCCAAACTAAATTGTACCACGAACATAACAAAGTATCCTTTTGGCTTCTTTCCAATGGCTTTCATGGGGTGTTTGCATATATCAGGCAACAAGACCAACAACAAAAGAAAGATTAGGATAGGTATGAATCAAGTATAAGAGGCTACCAACTAACTAATGATACAGGGTGGCAACAACTTCAGGAGAAGCACAGGTGGCAGAAAGCTTGACTCCATATTGGAAGGGAGAAGGGGTTGGTTTACAATCGTCCATGTGAAAGTGACGAAGAAGGTCACAAGCATACTTAGACTGGGAAAGAAAAATTCTTTCATTGGTTTACAAAACTTGGAGGCCAAGGAAATAGTGCAAAAAGCCTAAGTCTGTCATTTCAAATTTCTTATTAAGGCTGGTTTTCACATGGTTTAAAAGTTTTGAGTCACTACCAGTAAGGATAAGGTCATCAGCATAAAGGAAAAGGATTATGAGATGGCTTACTACTTTCTTGTTATAGACATTAGGTTCAGAATGACATCTAGAGAATCCAGTGGCAATAAGAAAGCTATCCATTCTGGCATACTAAGCTTGGGGAGCTTGCTTGAGACCATAAAGAGATTTCTTGAGGCGACAAACAAGGCTAGAGTCATTCTAGACATAGCCAAGAGGTTGTTCCACGTAGATTTCTTCTTTCAAATCGCCATGCAAGAAGGAAGATTTAACATCCATCTAATGAACCTCCCATTTATGTGAGGCGGCAAGGGAAAGAACAAGGCGGATGGAATTCATTTTGGCTACAGGGGAAAAGGTTTCATTAAAGTCAATTGCTTCAACTTGGGAAAATCCTTTGGCAACTAACCGAGCCTTGTGTCTTTCAACACTTCCATTTGATGCATACTTAGTTCTGTATACCCATTTGCATCTAACAAGTTTTCTTCCTTTTGGAAGAGGTACAAGATCCCAAGTATCATTTGCCATTAAAGAAAGATACTCTTCATTCATTGTTGTATCCCAATCTGGATGACCTGAAGCTTCTAAAAATGTCTCTGGATCATGAGTTTATGAAACTCGAGCCAAAAGAGAAGAGGCTCGCTGGAAATGTGAACGTGTCCGACACTGATCTGAAGGATCACCAACAAGATCACCAGCTACATCTCGTGTTGAATGAACCCATCTAGGAAGCAGTGGAACTGGTGCTTGTTCAGGTTCAAAGGACTCATCTGGAGGAATGTCAGCAGGCGGAGGTGGATTTTCATCCTCACTTTCATCATCTGAAGAAGAAACCAGAATAGGAATAGAAGAAGGCACAAACGTCGAAGATGGCTCACAGGCCGAAGAAAGCACAACCACTGAATTAGGCCCGCAGGCCAAGAGATTTTCATCAAATTTAACATCTCTTATAAGAATAATTTCATTACAATGTGGTTGAAGAAGTCTATAACCTTTGACATCTTCAAAATAACCAACAAATATACACTTCTCACTTTTAGGCTGCAATGCTTTCCTTTTCTCATCAGGAATGTGAGCCCATGCTATACTACCAAATACACAAAAGTGACTTACATCTGGTTTAATTTTAGTCCAAGCTTCTTTCGGTGTTATATTTGTAAGAGCCTTTGTGGGAGTGTGATTGACTATGTAATTTGCACAGTTGATTGCTTCTGTCCAATACTGTAGACTTAATCCCTTAGATTGGATCATACAATTAGCCATTTCTTTTAATGTGCAGTTCTTTCTCTCAGCAACACCATTTTGTTGTGGTGTATATGGAATAGTGTGTTGGATTTGGATGCCCTGTGTAGTGCAGTAACTTGTAAAATTATTGTTCACATATTCGCCTCCATTATCTGTTCTTAACCTTTGAATTTGATGTCCAGATTGCTTTTCGACAAGGGACTTGTAGGCCAAAAACTTGTCAAAAACTTCATTCTTGAGTTTTAAGAAGTAAACCCAAGTACGTCTAGAAAAGTCATCAATGAAAGTTAAGAAATACTTGCACCCAGAAAAAGAAGGAGAAGAAAGTGGACCACACGAATCACTGTGAACAAGATGCAAAGGACTCGAGGCGTGACAAGAGGCACGTTTGTCAAAACTGTCCCGATGATGTTTGCCGAGAACACAATCGACACAAACACCATCTCTACATGAAACAAGAGGAAGAGCAGTCACCATCTGTTGATTACATAGTTGCTACAATGAGTAATAGTTTAGATGACCAAACCTCTCATGCCAAAGTTTGCTCAAGTCATCGCTATGAGCAACAAAAACTGATGAAAAAGATGATGATCCAAAGTTTTCAAACTTGTACAACCTGGTAATATCATCAGCAATTCCAGTTGCAAAAACATGCCTAGGATCTTTTAGATCCTTTATTACAACTTGGTGAGGTGAAAACTTGACGGTTTTATCTTCACCTGAATGAGTGATTTGATATACTGATAGAAGGTTACAAGAAATATTTGGAACACATAATACATCATTGAAATGACCATTTTCCACCTGAATTGTTCCAGATCCTACAACACTAAGAGATCTATCATCACCAATAAATATTTTCTTGGTGTTACATTCATTTAGAGCAGAAAATATGGCTTTATCCTTAGTCATATGATAAGATTCTCCTGAATCAATAAGCCACTCATCAAAAGAAGAAGTAGTAGTAGAAGTTGTATTGAAGGAAAAACCAGAAGCATAAAGTGCATGTCCATGAGAAGAAGAAGAAGAAGAAGAATCAATACTGATGTTGTGCTTTTTCATCGCTGCTTCTAAGGCTGCCATCTTCTTGAAACATTTGAACTCATCATGACCATCTTTATTACAAAAGTTGCAATGTCTGTTAGTATTCTTACTGTTATATTTTGATCCTTTGTCACTATTAGGAGCTGAAGCTGTCTGAGCGGATTTGGGACCCTTAGGTTGTTTGTTGTTGTAGCGAGGATGTTGCTTCTTGGGATACTTGGGTTTATCTTTCTGCTGGGCAACTAAGGCTTTGTTTGAGGTACCTGCAGTGTTGATCACTCCAAGTTGTACAAGCTTATCTTCCTCTCTAATCAAAGAAGTACAAAAGGACTCAAGGGTGGGTTTTACATAAGCTTTCCCTAGAGCCTCTTTAATGACATAAAAGGTAGATACAAACATAGAATATGCACTGCCTAGCTTAGAAATAATAACATATATGCAAGGTTGTTCCTCCATTACTATCTTACATTCTTCACATATTTTTTTGAGTGTTTTAAACTTAGATAGATAGTCTCCAAGGCAAGAAAATTCACTTGGACTCAAGGTCACTATTTGATTTTCTAACAGTTGTGCTCGAATAATATTGAGTTTACCAAACACAGATTCAATCGTGTTCCAAGCTTCTTCGGGGTCATCAATTCCTTGAAGGTGGTACCTTAAATCAGGAGAGATCGACATTCCAATTAGTTCACATGCTTCGTCATTCATATTATCCCATTTGGATTTCTTATCTTCATCAGTGGGGGTTGTTTCCTTTCCCAAGGTAATCTGATACAGGCCTTTACTTCTTAATAAATCTTCCATATGGGATTTCCATTGGAAGTAGTTGTTGCTAGTAAGTAAGACATTACTTGTAGAATCCATATTAAATATGCAAATAATTCAGATTTAAAAACTAGAACTAATGATCTTAATGGAAAGATCTTGAAAAGTTATGCGGTTTTAAAAAAAACGGCACTGAAAACGGACTTCCGATGTGAGAGTTATGCCCTTTTAAAAACAATGCATAAACGATGACCAAATAACCACGTGGTAGTGTAAGCTACTTTATGAAGTGACCCACTTTTATAAAGAGAAGTGGGAATCACTTTTACAATGAGGTTACCTTATAACAGAAAAGTTGCATGCAAAATAAATAACTCTAAAATAAAATATGAAGCTACTTATAGTGATTCACTTTTATACTTGAAGTGAAATGCACTTTACAATTTTTAGCATGAACTTTTTCAAAAAAAGTCAAAAAAGTAACTTTTTCTAGACTTTAATGAAATGGTCTAGAAAAACATATTGTAATGTTCAGAAGGAGGATTGGGGGTGTTGTTGTTGTTGTTGTAACATATTGTAATGTTCAAAAGGAGGATTGGGGGTGTTGTTGTTGAAAATGACCTTGGAGAGCATGCTAAAAAAAACTCTTTTCACACAAGAAAAAAAAATTTCGCTTCTCGATGACAACAAGGGTTAGATCTCGGTTAGCTTACCAGGAAGATGTACCTTTTCCTATCTGTTTCTGATTTGCCGAGATCACACAGGGCGTGGGGCAAAGAGCATACGCAGATCTAAAAGAGTAGCAACCTGGAAATAAAAAATACAAACTGAAATAAAATCAAAATGAAACTTTGCAGAAATTTTAAAAATGTGTATTTAGGCTTTATACCTCTGGATCTGACTGTAATGGTTGTATCTTGGGCAAACGGAAACCTTTTCAAGTGAAACGAAAAGTGCTCCTAAATGAAACGAGTGCTACAAACGCAATGAAACAGTCCTCTCAGCCCATAAATGTACGAAAATTCCATAAAATGGAGATGAGGCACCTTGGCTTCACGATCTCGATCTACAACAAGAGAGGGTCTTCAAACAAGCTCTGATACCATGTTCGAGAACACAGGTATTCCAACAGAGGATGAACACCTTCAGTAACCACTCACATAACCAGATCAAAGATCAACACACCGATG
Organism: Picea engelmannii; assembly: GCA_009831015.1. NCBI lineage: Eukaryota > Viridiplantae > Streptophyta > Pinopsida > Pinales > Pinaceae > Picea > Picea engelmannii. The sequence continues at coordinate 501,556 of ML778405.1, forward strand.
TTTTCATGTGGTAAAACCCCTACGGGGAAACATCCACGACTCCAACCAACGCGACCACTTGGAGCAGTTTATTAATGCAAAGAAAAATATTACAGAGAGATTTTACAAGAGAGTTTCTCACAATCGATCATCGGCAAATGACCCTCCATGCTATTTAATTAGAGATCATGGACCAATCGGGTGTTAAGCCACAGATCAATGGCTGTTAAGATCGAGGAGAGTATGAGTCGTCAAATCACTCTATGTCGGGAACATATCGTGACCGTCGTATTTCCTAACTACAAATGCATACTAATGCATACTAAAGAAACACATTTTTACCTAACGGCATATTAGACCAAGTAGATCTTAACTAACTCCTAAGTGTCTAAATATCCTAACAATTAAGACTTATTGTGAGGGATTGTAAAAGTATAAATAAATAAGAATGTATTGTAGAAGTAGTGCGGAAAGTGGCTAAGTGCAAGCAATTTGTTAAGCTTTGTGCAAGGGAATGTTTGTGTGTTAGGGTTTTGTGCTTGATAGAGAGTTGGTTCTGTGCCTTGACCTAGTTTAGAAGGAATATCTGGTGCTCAGTGTGAAAATATCATGTCCTATGTGAAGCTCAACTCCGTGGCTTAGTGCACAGGAGTCAATGAATGTAAGAGATTGAAGAATAATAAAGAAGATGAAGCAGTTGGTGGATGTAGCCCCACACTGGGGTGAACCACGTATATATTGTTTCTTTGTTTTGCTTTGTGTTGTGTTGTTTATGTTAGGAATATGCTCAATGCTTGATGATTATGTATGATAGATAGATCTGTTGATGCTTAGTACTTTACTTGTGTTAAAGATAAATGAATGTTAGATAGATCTGTTGATGCTTAGTACTTTACTTGTGTTAAAGATAAATGAATGTTAGATATAAATTAATTCTATGTGCTAAGTGGTTGAAGTGATTAATATTTGTTATTACTGCGCTAGATCTATTCTTGGATATGTTATGCGATGTTAATAAAGCTAATAAACTAATCCATATCACCTTCTAAGTGTTGCTAGAATACTCTGCAAAGTGTTGTTATCACATATCTGTGTCCCAGCTTGGTTACAGACACATGTGTCTTGTAACCCCCCCTACTTCTACCTTGGGTGAAACCTCACCTGCTTCATAGGTGTTGCCGAAAGGGCCAGTAGTCAAGGTTTTGTTGGTGCATTGTTAAGCGTTGAACCCTGGGTATGCACCTATGCCAACAAATGGTCCCATTGCTTGGACCTGAAACTGTGATTGCTGGGAACTGAAGTAAAGAAAATAGAAGCTATGTGCATAGATCTGGCATTGAAGTGTGCAATACTCTACTTGACTTGCAAAGCTATGTGCTAAGAAAGAAATCTGATCTGAAGAAAGAGGTAAGATCTTAAAAGAGGTAAAGATTTGTGATTTGATAAGAGTAACATAAGTGGAAATTTTTGTTTCGAAAGCATGAATTTAAGTATGTTTAATAGATTATGTCCTAGTCTAAAAGCTAGGAAACAGTTGGAAGAAAGAGTTGATTTGAGTAAATTTAATGGAAATGAAGAAAGATACGTTATTCCTATGCATAGAAAGAATTTTTGAACTAATAAGTGGACGCATGAACCTAGAAGAAATTTTTGCAGATTGCAGATCCAACACCATGATCCCAATGCGCAGTATAGAAGAGGTTGGAGAACGTTTAAAAGAAAAAAGAGGATTGACATTGTGTTATAATTGCAGAAGGCTGGGACATATTGCTAAGGAATGTCCTAGTACAGGTCCTATTTGTATTTTTTGTAAGATTATTGGTCATGAGGTTGAGGATTGTCCAAGGATGATTGCTAAAGTTGAAAAAATGAACATGAGACAAGAAAACTACGAAGAAATTCAAGAGACTAAGAGAATGTTAGAGAATCATACAGAGAAAGAATCAGAGAAAGCTCAAACTATGTTATTGCAGTTGAAAGAAATGATGAATGTTAAAAGAGATGTTAGTTTACAAGAGATCTTGAAAGTAAAACAACGCATAAGTACAAGAATAGAAGACTTCGACATAGATTGTGTCTTGGATGAAGAAACACAAGTGAATATTATGACAGAAGACACTTGGGAAATTTTGGGAAAGCCTACTGTGATACCTTCATTGGGAAGGATAGGCTTGTTTAAGGGTAAGATGATAAATTTATGTGGAAGAGCTACTAACGTAGCTATTATTGTTCGTGGAACATTGACTGAAGAAGAATTTGAAGTCATTAAGTTTATTTGGGACATCACCCCTTTCCCACTTTTGCTAGGTAAGACTTGGATTGAGAAGGATCAAATCAAAAGAAAAATAGAGGAAGAAGCTACAGAAAATAAAAAACAAGAACTAAGGGATTTCATAGCTAGAAAAATAGACCAACTAATAGAGGAATGAGAGGATAAGTTGAAGCAATAGAAAGCAAGAGAATTAGTTGTCAAGGTTGAAAGAATGAAAAAGATTTGAAGGACCCATCTATGCAAGAAAAAAGTATGTCCACTCATGAAGTGTTAAGAGAAGGGATATTAACTTCAGACCTTTGAGGGCACATCAACAATGCGAAGTCACTATGCTAGGGGAAGATAAGAATAAAAATGGAAAGAGGATTCCAGAAATAGTTAGAGAGACTCAGATCACAGGAAAGAAGGCAAGGAAGCTCAATAAAAAGAAAGCCAAGTTGGAAAAACTACAGGAAGCTACAAAGAACAGATGGAAGACTTCACAGACTGGAACCTCGTAGGAGGCAGGTCCACAGGATTTGAACATTGTTGGAACAATAGGACTGCGCAAAATGGGACTTCGCCCTGGCGAAGCTATATGATCATTGGAGGCGCAACATCAGGCATTTTCTATGTAGGCGTAGATGAAGTTTCTCACCACAGTTGAAAGAATGAAGAGATCTCAGGAGCAACGCACAGTACAACAACAGATCACCACCATCTAGGGAAGGGTAATCGAAGTCACGCAGAGGCTACAACCTATGCAGGACTAAGCCTGTAAGGTGTTCGAATAAATTGATGGATAGGGCTCACAATTGGACCAAATGGTTGCATCAATAGAACAACGCTTGAAAGGGCCTGTTATAGAGAAGACAATCCAAGAGCTTGCTAAGCAGGAGGCTCAAGCGAAGCAACAAGTCAAGGAAGATTGAGTTAATCTCAAGTCCTTCGAAGTAACGTTGTCCATACCTGAGTGACTTGGGACGAGTCACAGGTGAGTGTTGGGGGCTTGTTGGCCCTCGACCAAGTTTTGAGGAAACCTTGGTCAGGTTTGGACCACTTTTTGGACTTCTACACATGGATCAAAGAAGGAGTGCCCAGACAGAGTTGAGATCGCAAATCTCACCGATTTTGCAAGCTATGTGGACCCAGTAAGGGGTTCTCTAGGTTTTTTGTAAAGGGTTATGGGATGTTGGCCCATGGGGTTTTACCCATGATTAGGAATTATTGTAAGAGATTGTAAAAGTATAAATAATTAAGAATGTATTGTAGAAGTAGTGTGGAAAGTGGCTAAGTGCAAGCAGTTCGTTAAGATTTATGCAAGGGAATGTTTGTGAATTACGGCTTTGATAGAGAGTTGGCTATGTGCCTTGACCTAGTTTGGAAGGAGGATCTGGTGCTCAGTGCGTAGATCTCATGTACTATGTGAAGCTCAACTCTGTGGCTTAGTGCACAAGATTCACTGAATGTAAGATATTGAAGAATAATAAAGAAGACGAAGAATTTGGTGGGCGTAGCCCCACACTGGGGTGAACCACGTATATCTTGTGTCTTTGGTTTTCTTTGTGTTGTGTTGTTTATGTTAGGAATCTTCTCAGTGCTTGATGATTATGTATGATAGATAGATTTGTTGATGCTTAGTGCTTTACTTGTGTTAAAGATAAATGAATGTTAGATCTAACTTAATGCTATGTGCTAAGTGGTTGAAGTGCTTAATCTTTGTTATTATTGCACTAGATATATTCTTGGACATGTTTTGTGATGTTAATAAAGCTAATAAACTAATTCATATCACCTTCTAAGTGTTGCTATAATACTCTACGAAGTATTGTTATCACATATCTGTGTCCCAGCTTGGTTACATACACTTGCATCCTGTAACCCCCTATGTTTCTACCTCGGGTGATACCTTTCCTGCTTCGTAGGTGTTGCCGAAAGGGCCGGTAGTTGGGGTTTTGTTGGTGCATTGTTAAGCGTTGAACCATGGGTCTTCCCCTGTGCCAAGAAATGGATTAAGTTCAAGGTATGAAGAAGGAGGCAAAGTTCATTCAAGAAGAGAAAACCATGGAAGATACAGGTGATCAAGAAGTGCTACTAGAACTTGAACACGTTAGTACTGACCAACACATTTATCTAGGAAGCAATATGCATCCGAATAATTATATAGCAACCCAAAAGTGTCCTCAGTTAGACATCAAAGGAGAAGGTATGAACAAGACAATTTGTAAGGAGAGATTAGGAATAATAAACTAGCAATCTTTGATGGTGAAAACAAGATGGGAGAGGATGCTAAATCCTATTTGTTTGGGATAAGTTAAACTACATAATTACTCATCCAATTCAGAAGATATGTGTGTGTGTGTGTGTGGTGGGGCAAACTAAGGTAAGTTAAGCATATTAATGAGAGGAGGATCTCTTGGAATTAGTTCAAGATGTACTTCCAACAAAATTTCATCTCTGAGAACAACCATAACAAGAATATGTAGGAATTATTTGAACTCAAACTAGGGAATATGACAATGGAAGAATATGAGAAGAAGTTTTTGGAGTTGTGGAAATATGTTTGGCCATATTGTATAAGAGAAGGTGAAGATACAAAGGTTCCTAAGTGGATTGCCTACATTTTGTAGAGATAAAATTTATTTTGATGAGCCTAGGACTCCTAAAGAGACAATTAGGAAGGCCAAATACTTGTATGACCAAAGAAAAGGAAAATCATGATTGCAAAGGAGGATGCCATGGAGAGACTAGATGATAAGGGAGAATTAACAAGAAAAAGAGAACATGTAACAAGTGATGGTTGAACCATTTTTACGGTAAGTTGTATGTATTCTTGGAATAGTTGTAGGTTATAAACAAACAACTTATGTATAAAGAATACAAAGGAAATTAAAAAAATTCACTCACCCAAAAGTTAATAATGGAGGAATAAAACATTCCATCGCATGTAATTATATTTTAAGACATATTTGAAGTTGGTTGAGTATAATACAATGCAATGAAGAGAAAATTCAAGAGTCAAATTAAGCTTATGACGACTAGAGATAAGGGCATGGGATGCTACAAGATAGATGCTTAAGCTACTAGAAGATATTGCATGATTGAGGAAAGTTATTATGATATTGAATTTGAATCACTAGATGAGAATGAGGGTAGGAAATATTGAGTTCATTCTACATATACAAAGGTGAAAAATCAAAGTAGGACATAACAATTGTAGTTACTTCCAGAATGGTAGTATAAATAAGGCACATGGAATAAGAAGTGTATTTATGATGGGTATTGGTATTGGACTTGAAATGAGTTCATCGGAAGCTACATGATATAATTTCATAATCATGGTGTGTTGGAGATGTTCAAAAATGAATTTAATGTTGGGACAATATTGTCCAAGGAAAGGATGCAATGAATAAAGCTTATATTGTTATTATGGACTACAAATGAGGAAAATTCAAGTTGGGTTTGGCTAGAATTGTTCCGGGAATGGAATAATTATATAAAATTTGAGGTCTAAAATGGGCCTCCTAAGGAAAATAATAAAATAAGCGATGAATATTCAATGTGAAAGAAAGAAAATTACCTTTTTAATCATATTTTCAACTCATCTCCTTATAGGTATACTCAAATTTCAAGTGTAGGACCTTGTTGGATGCACAATTTAGTTCGACATCAAACAAGGTCCTACACTTGAAATTTGAGTACACCTATAAAGATATGAGTCGAAAATATGATTAAAAAAAATTTAGTTTTCTTTAATTCTACATTCAACGAGGTCCTACACTTGAAATTTGATTATACCTATAAGGAGATGAGTGGGAAATATGATAAAAACAAATGGTAGTTTTCTTTCTTTCCCACCAAAAATATGTATTCTTATGGTTGACATAATCATATTGAATCCTATTGGTTCTTTTAAAGTTTATGTTGATAGGATATTTTTTGTTTTTAGGCCCATTTTTTACCACAAAATTTCTCTAATGCAACAATGCACTAAAGATAAAATTGGAAAGACAATTCAAAACAAGAGAAGAGGATTGTTGCCATATTCAAATGGGACATGTGGGTAGTCCAAGACAACAAAGGAAGCTACCCAACACAACAAAGGAAGATGCAATGATGTTATACAAAGCCACATGACTTTGAGGAATTTGGTGTAGCAACAATTGGTGAACATCTCTTGTAACATACCCAACCACCTCTGTACATTGTTGGGGCAGTGGGTTACTTCAAAATTCCTCCCACCCATATCAAAATTTCATGCTCTGGTACCATAGTCTTCTCTATCCTACTTTCAATAAGTTAATTCATGAAATATGACAAGAAAACTTATGTAAATATAATTAAATTATTCACCATTACAAATGTGAATTATACATGTAACATAATAGTATTCAAATACATAATATACATAGCATTAAATCAACATATATAGTAATAATCAATAAATCTTATCTTTATGGAAATTAGACACCAACTAATTGTAGACATAGGATGTTTCACCCAACCATAAGCTCATTGTTGCACTTAATATCTCTCTACAACATCCCACCCCCAAGCTGAGGTTATGCATCCGTAAGAACAATTTCTCCTATGGTGGGTCTAATCCTCTCACACTGCCCAATTCCTAGAATTTTCATTTTGTTCACTCTTAAAGAAATCCCAACTCACCAGTTTTGTTTCCTCTTCAAATTGCATAACCCAAAGAAGGGGACCCCCTTCTCCACCACGTAATTCCTTGGGCTATCCCACTTGCTTACTAGGCTCCAACACAAACTGGCTAGGAAATATTATTGTTGAGAACTTGATGGATTCTCAATTGTGGTTAGTTTTTCTCATTGACAATAGTTCCCATACACATAGGCATAATTTTCCAGAGGGGTTTCTTTCTTGTTACCCCCTCACTTCTAGTGGTAACTAGAGGAGAGTTTTTCTCCATGATACACATTATAGACAGTAGTTCTAATGATGAAATTCTCGACTCTCCACAAAGTGTTGCCCAAAGATGCCTTCCCTTACATGCTCAACTCACTCATGTCAGATGACATGGTGCATTACACACTGAGGTACATTATTCTGACACTTCATATCAAGTGATAATTTCAATGTTTTGGGCATGAAAATGGTGATCTTGGGCTGAATTAGATGATGAATCATGATGATTTGAATTTATACTTTTTCCCTTGTTTCACCTTGATGGTCATCATTGTATCCTAATAAAATATTGTCACTCTTTGGAAAATTTGTACTATTGGAGGGGTAATGTGTCCATATCCCTTACAATACATAAGATATTCCATATATCTTCTCTCCATTGTCCTTTCTTTGGGGTGGTTGTTACTTGTATCCCAAAAAGGTTCATGCTTTATAATCCCATGAGAAGAAGGATCTTGAATTCTTGAGGTTGATGCAACTTTATAAAAATGATATAGAAAGATAAAACTCCTTAATTCAAAATGAAAGGAAAATAAACAAACAAGAAAAACAAAGTCTAAAAAACAAGAAAGAAAGTGAAGCGTGATATCTACTCCCTCGCTAAGAGGCCATGATCCCAAGTACTATGCAATGAATGCATACCTAAAAAAAGGACAAAGCAAATGAAAGTCAAAATCCAAAAAATGTTGAAGCAATAAAGAAAAAAGAAAACAAGGGTTTGGAAAGAAATAGTGTCGATGAAAGGGTAACCCATTGCCTAAGTGCTCCCTCTACAAAGGAGCTCATGTGGATGAATATGTTATGTGACCTTGCATGCCAGTGTCATCCACCTACGAAGTAAACCCCAAACCACACCACATGGATTTGAACATACTCTTTGATGGATTTCTTGGGACATACTTCTTATCCTAGCCTCTAGGTATTGGCATACCTCATAGGGGGTAATAATGATCCTCCCATACCCAAACTTGGAAAATTGTATAACTTTATGAGCTAGTGTGAAGTTTGAAGAGGATAATTAATGTGATTTATCTAGTGGATTTTGCACCGATGACTCACTTTATATATTGTGGTTGACTTGTGTGCATTCCTCTAGTCTTTGATGGATACATTGGACTACATGATCCCCTCCTTGGATGATGGATTTCACATGGATACCTAGTTGATTGATGCCTTGGTCCTTTGGAGGACGTTGAGGGGATAATTGCATGCCTTATAAAGGTCATCCCACTTCTTTTAGAGGTCGTTGCACACCTTGAGGAGATTTTAGCACCTATTTTGAGGGAGGCCAGCTTCAGGAGAAATTATCTTTTGAAATAATACCTAGAATTCAACCAGATCAACGTCATTAGATGCAGAATGGCCATGAGATTTCCAAAACGTTGTCATAATATAAATTCGAGCAAACATTGACACAATTATGGTGCTTTTAAATTCTTTTGTGAGAATATTATCGTGAATTTTTTACCACTTGTGGGACACTTTTGGAGGAGGTTGTTGATGATTTTGAGGAGGTTGTTCCACCTTTTAGGAGGTTGTCCCACATTTTGATGAGGATGGCTTGGCACTTGAGGAGAGTTTACTTGATTTGGGAGCATCTTTGGGGTCTTTTGACTCATTCACTCATGTATCATGGATATTATTGTATAGGTGGCATAACAACCTCATAGTTTATGTATTTGTGACCATATCTCTAGATTTTGTAAAGAGATAATGGGATTTTATATTCTTTTAGGCTAAAAGCTAGAAGAATATCATTAATCTAATTAGAAGGGTGCTAGATATATCTAATAAATAGAAAATCAATTCTCATTTGTAAATAATTGCTACTTGTGGAGATGCATCACTACTTGTCTACTTCTACATTCTCTCTTATGAAAAATATTGTGGATGGCTAGTTAGAGAGATTTTTTGGAGAATATGTGCTTGTGAATTCTTTGTTACTTCATGTATATTCATTGCTAGGGTTTTGATGGATGAAATATTTCTTGAGTAAGTGGTCTCTTGTCATCTTGTGGTTTTAACATAGTTACCAACTCAACAAGAACTATGACCTCAAAACAACAACTGTGACCCAAAAAACCTATATTTTTGTGTCAAAAACACCAAAATCAACCCTCATTTCAAACATTGGCACTAATAGTAGCACCTTTTTTGGGGGTTGGTTAAAACTATGATTTGTTTGAAATCGTAAACTTGACAACTGATACCATTACAGAAAATTCACCCACGAATTGAAAAGTGATTCTTCGAGTAGCACCAATTTTATTTTGGAGTTAAAATTAGGACTTAATTGAAAACGTGGCCTTGACAACTAGCACCATTGCACATTAAAAAGTTGAAATCGACTTGAAAAATTATCTACTAATTAATTTATTTTTTTAAATTTACGTTAAAAACTAAATAAATTGAAAAAAATGAAAAAATATGTAAAGAAATCTCATTAAAAAAATGTATAGTGCGAATGTTAAAAAAAAAAAAATAGAAAATAGAAAATAACATAAAATCTAAAAAAATAATTTTTTTTAAAACCCCTTAGAAATTAAAAAAAAAAAAACACCCAAATTTAATCAAAGTTATAAAAAAAAAGGAAAAAAAATAATAATCGAAAATTTAAAAAAAGAAAACAAAAATGAAATCAATATAAAAAACAAAATTTAATACTAATACAAAATAAAATTTGAAAAAAAAAAGCAAATTAAAAAAATAATAACAATAATAATTAAAAAAAAAACAAAAATAAAGTTTGATTCATAAAATATGGGTGGGGGGTGCGATGGTTCTAGACCCGAGGGGCACATTTTCAATTAAGTCCTAATTTTAATTCCAAAAATAAAATTGGTGCTACTCGAAACGTCACTTTTCGATTCATGGGTGAATTTTTCGTAATGACATCAATTGACAAGTCCACGATTTCAAACAAGTTACAATTTTAACCCCCTGCTCCCCCCCCCAAAAAAACAAAACCGAGTGCTACAAATAGTGCCACTTTTTGTAATAGGGGTAAAAATAGCCACAAAATATGACCTCTAAAAAAATGAAATCTTTGGAGGGTTTTCTCATCATGTTGCTAACCTTTTTTTGTTTATGGATGCATTCAAGTGTAATGTTGCCTCTCTAGTGTTCGTTGAGCATTCTCTTGGATTTTTCTTGAACATGCCTTCTTATTAATTCTTTTTAAGGTTACCAATGAAGAACCTTCTCTTGAATTGTCCTTATTATATTAGGAGGATCTTCTAGGGTTAGTAGTGAACAACCTCTAGATATCACCCTAAAATACACTCACTTCTCTCCAAAGGAATCCTTAATTGACCCCATATACCAAAAACTATAGTAGGCACTTGTCACTCTCCCAATAGTCAATTATTGGTTTCTAAATTATACTCTATTTTTACTATTTAGGGTTAGATTAGGGTTTTGTAACAACAAATATTCATTTCCATCCATAAAAAACCTAGACATTTGGAATTTTTGGACGTTTTATGCATGTTGTTGACCTAAGAAACATTGTAAAACCCTAAAATGTTTTGTTGATTTATTATTACAGACATCTAGGGATAGACATCTAGGGTTTTAGGGTTGTTATATGCCTCTTTAATTTCTGATTTTGTTGATGAATAAAACAATAATTTAGTCCATGGTTTATCCCTCATGTTTCATTGGTTTATTACTTGTTAAAGGGCTGATTTATTTGCTAATGTAATAACTTATTTTCCTATTGTAATTTAATATATATATTTTCAAGTTTTACAATGGAATTTAGTTTTTTCTTCTTTTGTAGTGTTTTAGGATCCTCTTAAGCCTTAATTTTACTTGGAAAACCTCCTAGATTGACCTAGATCATCACCTCTTCAAATTTGGAAATTGCTATACTCACCACTTTATCCTTACTTTGTCTATCTTATTTCATTGGTGGTAGATTGATTAGTTACCCTAGGGGGCCTAGACTTGATCGTGCCTTGCCTATGGATTCTTGGAGGATACTAGAGAGGCCTACCTTGTGTTGGATTTTCTCCTTTACTAAAGAGAGGGAAGTTGTTTCCTAGGTGACAATGGTGTCATATTTCAATGTTCCATTGGTCTTGTTCCTTGTGAGGGATTTGCACTAAGTTTCTAGATTGTGTGGTAGCATTTCCCATCATTTCATTACAGACATGGCATATTAGCTTATCATTGATATCGGGTTTCTCATTAGAACGATTGACAAATACTCAACAACAACCAAAATTCATGAGTTATAATTGCATGCTGACAACTCACCACATGTCTTCCTAAGAAGCCCACATATCTCGCTTGCAACTCATCCCAAGGTTGATATGGCTTAGATTAATATAAGTTAATTGACTTATGACAACAAAAAGGTAAGTGAACTGTGATTATAAAAGAATATTATTGTTTTCTTTGGCCTCTTTTGAGCCCGCAAAGCCCTTTCATTCCTCTCTTTTGGAATCATAACCCCCCATGTTTTCGTCCTTCTCTGTCTATAGTCGGTGATGTATTCTTTTATTATTAACATTCAATGTACAATATTTACATATTAGATTTCTTGGCCCTCCACCATTCATCATTTATGAAAATATGCATTGCTAATTGGAGGATCAAAATTGGGGTGTTACATTCCCCTCCCCCTAAATTTTGCACCATCCTCAATGCACATCACCATGCATGTGTACAATAATTTTCACATCAAAATTTTCTTCTTACATCAAATTTAAAAATAGATGTGGGTATTCCTCCCACATTGCATCTTCCAAATCCTATTTCACTTATTCATGATTGAATCAGGTCCACTAGACCTTTACCTACCCTATGACTCTATTCTAGATCAGCGTGACCTTCCTATCCATTATATGCACTGGTTGCACTTGGAATTCGCCTTTGGGCTCCTCCTAAATCAAAGTCCATTAAATGACATGGTTAGTATCATGCACATAATTTTAAATAATGGCACATGAAATACATTACGCACTTTCATGGAAGCAAGCAATGCAAGCATGTATGCAACTAGTCCTATTCTATCCAATATCTCAAATGGACCACACAATCTCAATGCTAGCTTGGTGTAGCTTCTCAACTTCAAAGAACTCTTCTTTGATTTTACTTTCAAAAATACATTCTCTCCCACTTTGTATTCCATTAGTATCCTGTGTTTATCTGCATAACTCTTTTATATATCTTATATTGTCTTTAAATTCTATTTAATATTAACCATATTCTCTTCCCTTTTCTTGAGAAACTCTGGCCCAAGTACTACTTTGTATGTTTGATTATCCCAACTCATTGGAGTATTGTATTTTCTACCATATAAAGATTCAAATGGACTCATTTTTAATGAATCTTGATATCCATTGTTATATGAAAAATCAACTAAATGCAAGTATTCTTCTCACTTGGAATATGGCTTATCCATCACATACATCTTCAACATGTCTTCAGTCACCTAATTAACTCTTTCTACTTGTACATCTATTTTTGGATGATAGGTCGTACTAACATTCATATTTATGCCAAAACATATAAAGAATCCCTTCCAAAGGTTTGAAGAAACTTTGGATCTCTATATGAGACAGTTGCCTTAGGTACTCCATGAAACCTAGAAATTTCTTTCATACAAATTTCCATTACATTAGCTACCATATGAGTCAACTTAACTGGAATAAAGAAATCATCTTTTGTCAATTTATCCACCAATTCCATTATTGAATCATGTTGCATTGTTGTTTTGGGCAACTTAGTGATACAATCAATGGTCATCACTTCTCATTTCCACTCTGGAATTAGCAGTGGTTGTAACAAAACTGCTGGATGTCTATACTTATCCTTTACTCTTTGACATTCCATACACCTAGATATGTCTTATTGTTTTTCATTCATGGCCAAATGTATTGGGTTCTTACTGTTGCAATTGTATTTTGATAACCAAGATATCCATCATATGGAACATTATGCATTTATTTTAATACCAACTTCCTTAATTCATGAGAATTGGGAACATACATTTTATTTTAATGCAATAGTATTCAATCTTCTTCCAACTTATATTCTTCATATTTTTGTTGTTCCTTTCTATGCTATAATCCTTCCTTTACCTTTAGGTAATTCTCACATGAAACAAAAAATTCTAAAATTATGTTCTTTAAATATGATTTGCACATGTTAATGGTTGTAGCATGCATTGAATGTACTCTTATGTTGAGTGCATCAACAACCTTGTTCTATTTTCCTTTGATATGGTTAATATCGAAGTCATATTCAATAAAAAAATCCTTCTTGTTTGGATGGAATTTAAGGTTTTTTACTCAAACCAATATTTCAAACCATTTTGGTATGTTTTTAGTTCAAATTTATTTCCCATTAAGTAATGCCTCCACATTTTCAATGCATGCACAATGGTAGCAAGCTCCAAGTCATGTGTGGCATAATTCTTCTAATGCTCCTTAAGTTTTATGTACTCATAAAAAATCACATATCTATTTTGAGTAAGAACTCTACCAATTCCCTCTTTGCATGCATCTGTACGTACCACAAAATCTTCATATGGATCAAAAACCTTGAGAATTGGTGCACTAGTAAGTAATTTCTTTAATAGATGGAAAATTTCTTCACATTTTAGTGTCCATTAAAATTTAATCACCTTCTTTGTAATGATGTTATGGTATGATAATTTTTGTAGAATCCCTCTATGAATCTCCTATAGTATCCAAAAAGTCCCATGAATGACCGTGCGTCTATTATATTCTTAGGTGTTGGTCATCCTCTAATAGCTTCAATCTTCTTTGGTTCTACTTCTATCCCTTCAAGTAATGGATCTACCTATGATAAAAAGAGCACTTTCTTAACTTGGCATATAATCATTGCTCTCTTAACACCTTTCTATAGAAAGTTTTGTCTCACCCCATGCAACTTGCTCAGAGGTCCTTTCCATTTCCCTATGTAGACTTGAAGTCCTCGTTTGCACTTCCCAAAGCCAAAAATTCATATTTTTATACATATATGCACCCTACGACTTAGAAAACATGTGTATACGCAGGTTGAACCACTACAACCCGCATACATCGAGTTTGGTGCTAAAAATTAAAAATTATGTCGGGTTTCCATGTCACGTCATGAAATCCATGATCCTTGACCTTCCATATACTGGAAACGTTCTGAATCGTCCCTTCAGTTCCATTTGAAGGATATAAATTGGGCCATATCCAAACCGTGGAAGAGGAGAGAATTAAACTTTTGAGAGCAAAGATACTCTGGAGAAATTTTCACTTCACATTGAGTCTGCATCCCTTTGTCCTTTAAAGTATGAACACATTGTTCAGCCCCCAAGCTCTTCCCTCTTTGATGGAGAACCTCATTATCTCTCTTATATGAGATTTCCTTTGGTGGAGGATTGAAGTGGTGGAGGCCCAGTTGGAAGGGACTTAGTTTCTCGGTTCCAAGACGTACCGACACAGAAGTTTTCCACTTATACACTTTTGTTGATCATTTTTTAATAGAAATACTTTGTTCTCGTCCAATTGATATCTTCCAAATATTTGAATTATTATTCCATGGGTGTATTTTTATGAATGTTAATGGATTATGCTATTGTATGTGCTAACTTTATATATTATCACCATATGCTTGCATATCTTGGTTGTTGAGGACAATTTGCAGGTATAAATATTTGAGTTCTGTGCTCAACGGTGGTCTTCATCGAACGTCTGGACTGTTAATGTTTTATGCTGATATTATAGTTCTTTGCATTTCATAAAGATAAGAGCATAATAAGCACAAGATCACTGAGAAATACACATCCACAATAGACACAACATTTATCCTGGGAAACCCTCTAGGGGAAGAAAACCC